>CM046818.1:19037488-19194638 GCA_025617385.1 Murraya koenigii
TCTTACAACAGTTATGCTTTGTTATATCTATCAAACATAGCCTTTTTTTTTTTAAACCATGAATTATGAATTATGATTGGTAGACTGAGCAACTCATTGACTTCAGAAATAAAAAATAATTAAAAAGAAGTACAGTATTAACATTTTGGACTTAATAGTTTGATCTTGAGAAATAGACCCTTTCAGTCTCTTTTTTTTTTTTTTGGGTGTTGTAATCAAGAAAAAGTTTTTTCATCCTTATTCAAAAGGAATTGATACAAATACCTAATCAATGCAGAAAAATGTTCATATTTAAAGTGAGTGTTAATAAAAACAATAAATTTTTGTAGTATCATCGAATGTTTAGTGCCACTTTCTAAATTGAGACCATTTTAGTCTCTTGATTTTTGGAGTTGCATGACCTAACTTGCAAATTGCAAGCTCATGTCTTTAATTTCCTCTCTCATTTTAATTGACCATTGTAATAATTCCTACTTTCGATGATGTGATATATATGGTATGTGGTGAGGAATTTCGAACTTCGAATTTTTTGCAATTTCTGGGTAAAGTCTATGTTTGGGAAATGAAGAGCAAGCCAATCAGAACAGAAGCCCTGATCACTAGCACAAAGACACCCCTGCTCGGTGTCAAAGCTGGTCGGAGTCAAGTGTTCAAAGCTGGTTGAGTTCAGATGCTCACATCCTGCTCGAACAAAGTTAGAAAGAGCAGGAATGTCCACGACTGTAAAGCGAACCCTGATCACGTTATAAGCAGCACCAAGAAGGGACCAAAGCTCGAGCAGAGTTAAACCCAAGTATAGCAGCCCGAATCTATAGTGCACGATGGTGAATGGCTCTCTCCGAGAAGAAGAAAGTAACCATTAGACACCCCATACCATAAAGTCTCGTCACGACGATCTATAACTGACAGACACCCCCACACCATAGAGTTTCATCACTGTGACCGATAACCGTCAGGCGCCCCCACAACAAAAAGTTTCGTCACTGTGACCGCTAACTGTCAAACACCCCCACACCATAAAATCTCATCATGGTAATTAATAACTATCGGACACCCCCACATCATAAATTCTCGGGGGTGTGGCCAAATAACCGCCAAAAAAACATCTAAGTGCAATCAGTTCAGATTATGACGACCGAGTAAGGGTCCCAATAAAAAAAAAGGGAATAAATATCTGACGAAGGGAGAGGTAAATGTGACTTCTTCTTTCTCTTTCAATTTTATGTTTTCTGAATTTTCCTCTGAGAGAGGGAGAACTAAAAAGAATAAACCCAATTACTGATTTGAGCGTCGGAGTGTTTTAGTCGAAAAACACCCGGCGAACTCTGAAATTTTCTCTGTGAATACAAGCTAGAAATCCTGCTCGAGGAGGGATCGACCAGAAAACAGCACCAACATCTTGAGTGAGCAGAAAACAGCATCAATAATCTATATAGCAGAATGTCTAGCTCGGGATATTCTTTGCCCAAGACAGACATGATGCACTCATAGCAGAATGTCAGCCCGTTATTGTACTCCTCAGTAAGCTGATTGCTCATGGAGTCTAGTTTGCTCTAAAGCCAAGAAGTTTCGACATCCATGGTCCTTTCGAAGGAAAATATTTGAACATCAAGATCTTTCTTGGCATTCACGAGCTTATCTCTGACCATGGATAGCTCCTTCTCGAGTTGAAATGCCTTTGACTCAACCATGGCAGCTCTCTCCTCAAATGTGGAGATTTGGGCTTGGAGCTTTGCCGACTCCTCCTATTCTTGCTTCAGATTCTTCTTCAAGCTCTGGTTCTCAGCTCTAAGTTTTTTCTTATAATTCAAAACTCTTGTCTTGAAGGCTGTAGAAGCAGCAGCAGCTTGACATGTAGAGCGCAGGAAGGAATTGCCCTAGCCATTAAGTCTGGAGGATTCCAAATCATTGACAAAGTCTTCCCGTACATGCTTTGTGAACTCCTTGAGATAAGGCTCAGCGAAGTCAGTCTGCTTCTTAGAACGCGCTGACCGGGACCTGACAGGAACAATGGTGCCAGAATCCTGCGGAGGAACTTCTCTAACCACTCTTTTGCCTTCGGAAGGAAGAGGAAGAACCCTGACTGAGGAAGCAGTAAGGTCAACCTTGGACCTCTTAGGTGGAGCAGAGGAGCTATTCGGGCTCTCAACAGTACCAGAGTGCTTCTTCAATCGAGCAAGGATGTTGCTCATGTTTTCGTCCTCGGACGCTAAGCCAAACTCGACGAGATTTTGGTGGGTCAATAATTCTTTGCACGAGCTAGCGTTGTCCAAGGCAGTATCCACGTGCAACTTCAGCTCCTCCTTGATCTGATATGATACCCTCTAAGAAACTACAATGACCAAAAAACGACAATAAGCAAGTGTAAGAAGAAAAAACCAAATAAGAAGGCATAATGAGCAGTAAATGACCTGGAGTGCAAAAGCGAGAAGGAATTTGGGGAATTTCTTCTGAACCCAGTCCCCTCGGCAAAAAGAACTTACCTTTTCAGTTGCCGCCAGATTTAAGGAGATTAGTAATGGGTTTTTTGTTCTTGGAGCTGGAGGTGAAGTAATACCAGCCCGCATCTTTTGGGCTATTTTTCAGTTGGTAAAGGTGTATTATTTCGTCTACCACAGGTTCATCCACGTTACACCAACTCCACAGAATGTATAGGCCAGATAAAACCCTCCACCCATTAGGGTTCAGTTGCCTGGTGCCAAGTGCAACTGGGAAAGAATTCGGGCAAAATAAGGTTATAAGGGTAACCTAACACCCCACCTAAAACATTCGAGGTAAAGGGTGACATATCCTCGAGGAGGACGGCTAGGAGTATTATTCTTGCCAGGTAGACGATGGTCAACGCTAGCAAGGATGCGGTAGGTGTCCCTAAGCCTACCTAAGTCTTATTGGGAGGTCTTACACCTCATGTAATCAATGACAAATGACTCGGCCTCCGACCTTTGACTGGTCTTTTGCCTTTTGTTTGGTCGGGTTTCTTAAAGAACGTCACCCTTGACGACATCACTGCCAATGTTAACGGCCTCTTCGGGACTCAGGTTTCTTACCACAACCCCCCTATCAGCTCAGGAGTCACTAGAAGAAGAATATTCTTCAAGGGACATCCTTTTGGATTTTTGTGTGGCAGACATTTTCCTAAAGACCAACGGCTCCCTCACAACACACCGCTATCAAATTTCAAAAAGCTGAACTACAGTTTACCAAATGGGAAACAAAAAACCCACAAAAAACAAAACTAACAAGAACGAAAAGAAGAAGTCGAAGAATTTATACTTGAGATTGATTTGGAGGGCATAAATTGTGACGACTGCAACCGAGAAGTAGATTTCACTTGTAAGTAGCGGGCTTCGGCTTTGAGCAATGTAGGGAAATAAGAAAGTGAAAAATGGTGAAATTAGGGATTTATAAAGAGGAAAGTGAGTCGCTCCAATAGACAGCACGTTGCTCAAAGGGGCATGACTATTCAGGGAACCGCCTCTTTAAATTTCAAACGAATTGTTCGGATTAACCCACACAACCCACATTAAATGTGAAGTGATTGAAGAAGCGAAGAGCAAAATGTACAAAAGTAAAGGGGGAAACCTGCTGAAATAAATAATTTCTAGTCTTATCTCGTTTCACTCTCAAGACTAGAAACTAGGGGACTAGTGTTTGGGAAATGAAGAGCAAGCCTGCTCGAGGGCAAGCCAGCTAGAACAGAAGCCCTGATTACTAGCACAAGGACACTCCTGCTCGGTGTCAAAGCTGGTCGAACTCAGATGCTCACATCCTGCTCGAACAAAGTTAGAAAGAGCAGGAATGTCCACGACCATCAAGTGAACCCTAATCATGTTATGAGCAGCACCAATAATAGAAAGGGACCAAAGCTCGAGCAGAGCTAAACCCAAGTATGGCAACCCGAATCTTTAGTATAAAATGGTGAATCGTTTTCCTTAAGAAGAAGAAAGTAGCCAGTCGACGCCTTACACCATAAAGTATCATCACGGTGATCGATAACTGACAGACACCCCCACAGCAAAGAGTTTCATCATTGTGACCGATAACCATCAGGCACCCCCACACCAAAAAGTTTCATCACTGTGACCGATAACCGTCAGACAACCCCACACTATAAAATCTTGTCACGGCCATCAATAACTATCAGTTGCCCCCACATCATAAATTCTCGGTGGTGTGGCCAAATAACCACCAAAAGACACCTAGGCGTAATCAGGTCAGATGATGACAATCGAGTAAGAGTCCTAGTGAAAAAAAGAGAATAAATATCTGACGAAGGGAGAGGTAAAGGGGACTTCTTCTTTCTCTTTTAATTTTCAGTTTTTCAGTTTTTTCTCTGAGAGAGGAAGAACTAAAAAGAGTAAACCCGATTACTGACTTGAGTGTCGGAGGGTTTTCGCCGGAAAAACACCCAGCAAACTCTGACATTTTCTCTGTGAATACAGGCTAGAAGGTATCCTTATTTCAGTGAATATAAAAACGCAGGAACCAACTAGAAATCCTGTTCGAGGAGGGATCGACCAAAAAACAACACCAACATCTTGAAGCGAGCAGAAAACAACATTAATAGTCTATATAGCAATTAAAAATAGGTAATTTTTCACATGAATTATACGGTTTACTCAAACTCAGCTATTTAATGAAAACTTTATTTTTATTTGTGGCAACTGTTAAATCAGGGGCTGCTTTATTAAGCCTTTGGCAAATTGTTTTAATTAATTCATTTTAAAATTTAAGATGAAATATATGTTTTAACTTTATTATAAAAGTTAATCATTCAAGATCAATTTTTATACATTTCTAAGATAAAATTGTATTAATTATTTTTTTTTAGAAATTTTGTTAACATATCTTTCTCAAATGATAACATAATATAGCCTATCTTAAATAATGACAATGTATTTTAGAAAAACTTCTTTTTGCAAAAGTATTGTTATCAATATTATAAAGAACTTCCTATGAACAAAGCAGACAATTATTTTAGAAAAATAAAAACAACACCCGATGAATGTTATAGTATTTTTCATAAAGAAATAAGACAACTAAATAACAAACTAATTAAGAGGAGAATATAAAGATAAAACTTAAAAATTTAAGATAAAATCATAAATTAACTATAATGGTTTTAGATTTTAAGCATTAACTAATGACTTTGAAAAGAAGAAGAAATAAACAATTGATTTTTTTTCTAAAATATTTACTTTTAATGAAGGGTCAATCAGTTGGAACTCTACGCTACTGTCTACAGTTACACTGTTAACCACAGAGGTCAAGTACATGGAAATTACGAAGGCTATCAAAGAGGCTATTTGGTTACAAGGCTTGCTTGAAAACTTGTCATAAGTCCAGGAATATATTAACGTGTATTGTAATAGTCAAAGTACTATTCACTTAGCAAAAATTTAAGTTTATCGTGAATGTACGAAGAATATCTATGTACAATTTCATTTTTTGTGGGAGGATTTACCTTCAAAAAATTAAGATCGCAGTGAATCCCGTAGATATGTTGGCCAAGATAGTGATAAAAATCAAGTTTGAGCATTATCTAAACTTGATCAATATTCTTACAAGTTTGAAATAGTGAGGAAAACAAGATTGAATGATGATTTGATATAAGGGTCAATGTGGAGAATTGTTAAAATATTGACTTAAATATAAGAAATTATTAAAGACGAATAGCCAATTAATTGAGTCGATGAAATAGTCAAATTGTTTGACAATTTTATTTATGCAATACTATGATGTTGGTGGAAAGTTAGAGGTGGCAGCAAACGACACATGCAATTATTGACAAAATAACAATTCATATTCGTTTAGTCAAGGTTTGCCAAATTAAAGGGTTGCTAGTTTAAAAATTATTGAAGATCAAAACCATTAGATGGCTATAAATAGAACTATATTCCAGAGTACTAGAGTACCCCACAATTGAGAACAATTACAAGTGAAGCAATTTAAGAGTTCTGTGAGAGCTTCTTCTTGAGTACTCTAATGAGGATACAATTGGGTGTATTAGTTTGGGTTTTGAGAGTTTTTCCTAATTTTGCAACTTTCATTTATTAGTAAAATTATCTTTTAGCCTTTACCTGTGAACATAGGCTTTACATTGAACCATGTAAATTATTGTGTCCTATTTTCTTTGCATTTGTTTATATATCATTTATATTTCTTCAAAAATCTTAGTTACCATAATATTGATAATTGCTCAACCGTGCTTCCACAGCAAAACTTATGGTGATTTAATAAGAAGACAATGTAGAGTTAAGAGGCATTCAACTGCCTATAATTTTATTGGTTTCCCAAATATTAACCAACATTTCCTTAAATTTATAGCCACAACGTGCCAAACGGATAGTCCAAATTCTTGTTCCACTGTCTCTCTCAACTCTCAATTCTCATAATATTAGTTATAACTTTGTAAAACCATTTTATATCCTGAAATGGAGGAATCTGAAGTAGAGATAGAGTCATTGCCTTATGATTCTGGCTTTGAATGAACTCTTTCCCAGAATGTTCTTTGTTTATGAGGATATACATTTTTTTTCATATTACATCAATTAAAAATTCGTATAAATGGAAGAAGAAAACAAGTAAATCAAACATTGAATATGTTAAAGTACAAGAGGTGAACGAATCTCAGGTATCAAGCTTTCTTAGGTGACAATCAACTTCAATAAAGCAAAGGTTAATCAAGTCAAACTGGAATTCAAGCCAGAAGTCATAGATCACCAAAGCAAAGACTCATCAAGCTTCAACACAATGAACAACTCCATGCTAATTAATAGCTTTTGTGGTACAAGCAAACTGCTCAATTTTATGTCACAATAGTTAGTATCTTGTGTTCTTGAGCAGAGAGAATACAATAATATTTACCATTAGAATATGCTATCAACTCTATTATAAATTGATGTTTCATGATCTGTGTCTTTATCTTCTATATGCTTTAAATTTTCTTAAAATCAAACTCATATCCATAAAATAAAACCATTTTAATAAATTAGTTTATGTAAATACATAATGAAACCAAGCTACTAATGGCCAAGACTACCTATCAAAATTTTTCAGTAAATTTATGCCATTTCTCCTTGAAAAGTTTCTTTCGAATGTAGACAACAATGTCAATTATGAGTACATGACACACTGTGTCGACATCCACTTGCGACGACATGTCGATTAGCTTCTATAATATGACACGGTTACATGCAATAACTTGTCCATCACGTGAGGCTTAAACAATAGAGTTGCAAGGCACGTGAATCGCCAACCAGTTGTTAAACCCGTTAAAAAGTGTAGAAAGCATACGACTGTTAAAACAACAAACCTAGATTTGGTTGGTGAGTGTAGTGACTTGTGTGTTCCAATTGTGATTGAATATAAAGCCATTAAGTCTAAGATTTGGTTATTTATATAACCTGTAACAAGATCTTTATAATTTCAATTTTTTCCTAAATGATTAGCAAATTTATTGCTCTGTTCTTCAAAGGGACTTAAGCCATGTCTTAGGTTGAACTTCTATAATTCTATATTTATTCACTGTTGATGCCGAAAAAAGACTCCAACAGCTGAATTTGTTTCTGGGGATAATAGCACGAATCCAACCTCAAGTGTCAACATAGTTAGGACAAACTGATGGGGGTTTCGGTATAAACCATCCGATGCATAAGTCAGATATTTTGTGTATAAGAAGAAAATAACTAGGAGAAACGGTTAGTCATAAGCTAAAACAAAAGTATTCCTGGGTGGTTGTACTGTAAATTTTGTAAAAGGTAGAAGGAACTTTAATTACTTGTAGTTTTTTGGTTAATTTTTCTAACCCTTTACTTGGTGCCCTTTTTAGTTTAAATAGGCCTTTGATTATAGGTGGTTACTACTATTTTAACACACTCAATGGTAGTTACCTGAAGCAGTTACCATGATTTTGGCACACTCAAAGGCAGTTACATGTGGAGTTGTGTGCAGTTGAGAATGTAATGACTTACAACCCTCCTAAAAATTAGAACACGTTATCCTATTCAGGTCGTACTTATAAACCAGGTAGCCAATATAGGATTTGGATTGTACTCACGAGTTCGGATCAACGGCACTAGATTTCGAGCACATTAGGGTTGATTGTATTTCTTTGTACTATTAGAAAAATCTAACCCGAAGGCTAGTCCCCTAATTTTCAATACGGGAAGTCATTGTCGGTGTTGGAAACTAATTATTATTAAAAGAAAAATTTTAACAAACCTAACATCAGTCCCTCAGTTTTCAATACTGAGAGGAAATGATTACTTTTGGAAACTTGAATAAGAAAGAGACAATATAACCTAGAGTTAAACAAAGTTCGTATGGAGTGAACCATGGATAATGTTGAGATGAACTAAAATAATGGTAATAAAAATGAGAAAGCACTAGTTATATGAGTCAAGCTTTGTGTTATAAATTTAATAAACATGTTTAAGGTAATTAAAATAATAGATTGAAAATTAAAGTGAGGTAATAAACGTGTGACTTGATCTTGTGAGTAAAGGAAAATAATAAAATAGTAAAGTAAAAGAAAATAGTAGACACATGATTTGGGCTTGCAAATAGAGCTAAATAAGACAAGAAAGCATTTGAAATTTAAATGCAATTTACCACATTCGACTACACAATCCTAGCCGTTCATTTTCAATGGCCTTGATTCATCTTTGCTCATTGTCTTTTATTTATTTATTTATTTATTTTTTTACTTGTGTTACTGTGTTGACAATGAAGATGTTGGTGTAAGGGTAGGTTTTTAAGTGTGTAATAGGCAACAATGGAGTCTAAGAGTGATAATAATTCACAAAGCGAGGGTAAATATTTGCCAGATGGGTTAGGTAATGTTCAATTAGGCACGAATATAATGGTAATGGGAAAAATGGGGGAGACGATGAAGTAAATTTAAATTATGGTATATTAAAGAATAATTTAGAGAGAACAAGAAGTGAAGCACATGTGCAAGTTAGTGAGGAATCCAGCACACAACTTACTTTGAATACTGGTGAGTTATCTCGAAATTTACTGAATTTTGGGGTTGTGGCTTGGTTTTGTATACGGCCATTGATAAGGCAATCTAATATTGATAATGATAGATTATTGTTGTGTTACTGTGCTGACAGTGAAGATTTTGGTGTATTGTGTATTGTATATTATGTATTAAATATAAGTGTAGGTTTTTAAATGCGTAATAGGCAACAATGGAGTTTAAGAGTGATAATAATTCACAAAGCGTGGGTAGATATTTGTTAGATGGGTTGAGCAATGTTCAATCAGGCACAAATAGTAATGGGAAAAATAGAGGAGACAATGAGGTAAATTTAAATTATAGTATAGTAAAAAGATATAATCTAACTAAGCCTCTAGTTGTGGGCGGTCACCACGATTTTAGCATACTCAATAGTAGTTACTTGAAGCAATTACCATGATTTTAGTACACTTAATGGTAGTTATGTAGTTACCATAATTTTGGCACACTTAAAAGTAGTTACATATGGAGCTGTGTGTGGTTGAGAATGTAATCAAAATGACTTATGTAATAATGTTAATTATCATAAGTCATGAAGATTAATAATAATGTTAATTATTAAATTTTATTTAAATGAAAATAAATTAATTAGACAAAAATATTTTAAAGAATATATTTAGATTTTTTAGATTAATTAGTAAAAAGGTAAAAAAATGATTTAATAATGGTAAACTTTTAATAATGTGGATGACATTGTAATTATTATTAATTTTGATGATATCAAAAATCCTAGAATCCATGCTAATTTATACTGGGCATAATCTGTATTAATTATTATAGCCAAGAAAAGTCTTCAGTTAGAGCGTCGATTGTACATTAGGATATGACAATCTAAGATGTTAAAAGTAAAGAAAAGTCTCTGTTCTTTCACATTTCTGTACCTATTACTTGATTCTTTGATTTTGTTTTTTAAAATAAAACAAGAAACTGATATTTAAGATGATAATATCCTATCTTGCTGAGGGTTCAAATTATTCTTATCAAAATGCTTATAAAATGAAGAAAGCAAGAGAGATGACTTTTACTTGCAAAAATCAAAATGTTTATTCGCCATGGGAATTTAAAAATGAGGACATTGATCCGTAACACATGATATTATTAGAGTAAACCAAGCACATGCAAACACGTGTATCGAAACTGAACCAAACAGAAGCTCTTTAAGTGCCCACTCAGAATCAAGTACCATATAAAAATACTATATTACTCAGAATAATTCGGATGCTAAAACGATCTGTACAATAAGGACAGAATGCCATGCGAGAGACATGTGAGAAGACAGAATAAGACTTAAAAAGGAAAAGTATGCGAGGAATATTAGAATATTACAATAATTTTCACAATCTCATACACCATTTAGTTCCTGAAGCTTCATCCAAAATTGACTATTCAACACTGTTGTCAGTGTGGCATTGCTCTAGCCTTGGCCAAAGTGGAGGCACCTGCCCCGGGTTGAGTAAAAACCTATTATGCGTTTATTAAGTTAAAATCAAAATAGACTGGAATTAGAATAGATAGGATTGAGAATCAGAATTAGAATAAATTGTTTACTTAAATTATTAGAATTAGAATTAGAATGAGCTGGATTGCTATTAATACATTTACTTTGTCTTAAAATTAGAATCGAGATGAGTTAAATTGTTATAAATTATTGAGAAGTGCTTAATGAACTATTTTTAGAATTATTATTTTATATTTTAATTATGGTAATTATTTATACAAAAAATGTTATTATCAATTAATATAATAATAATAATAATATTTAAATAAATAATCACAATAATTAATATATTATTATAGTTAATTAATAATAATAATTGTTAATATATTATTAACAATAATTAATAATTATTACCATATTAATTAATTAATTATAACTAAAGATAATATTAAAATTTTTGATTTTGTGGGGGAGGGCAAAATGGTCAATCCAAGGAATGGGAGCTTGATTCCCAACTCCAGAGGAATCAATCTTCTATTTTTTATTCTAAAATTTAGATGGACTCCACAATTCCAACTCAGATTCTTATTACTGCCTCTATTTTGTGAAGTAAACAATGTCAATGGTTCTGATTCTAAATTTCTATTTCACAATCTAAGAAGTAAACACACCATTAAATTACATTTATTATTTAAGCCCATATTGCCCCCATAACTTAAATGCAAAGTTCCCATGAGTTAAAGAATTTAATTCCCAATTCATGTGAATTTAATTGAAATACCCAATTAATTGAAGTTTTTGGGATCCCTTGTATTGAATTTATTTTTAAGTTCCCGAATAAACTAAATTTGAGCAAATGTTTTATACCACTCAAGAAGTTGAAGATATGTCACCAATATTTTTTTCTATTTTCTTCCCTTGATTCTTCTACATTGATTTAAAGATTCCTCCCAAATTTACCAGAATAGAGAGTAATCATAAACGCTTAAATTGGGCCACGGCAATGAAAATGCAATCCAATGTGTGTTAGAAACGGGCTAGACAGAGGCAGCTGGTCTTGGATGTGATAGTGTGTGATATTGCGTTCGGAATTCATAAAAATTTGACTTGAATATGGGAAAACACTAAAGACAATTCAGTGAAGTAGTTGCAAATTGTTTGAAAATTTTGTTCATGCAATTAAATGCAATTGAAGAAGTCCGCAATTGATTTTGTTCAGAAAAAAATACATTCTTACCATACTTAGCACAACACTACGCATAAAATATGCATTTTTATTTATCTTAGCACAACACTCGCATAAAACTATGCATTTTAATTTATCAAAATTATAAAAATTTCTTAAAAAACTAAAGATTAATTATTTACAACCTTTATCAGCTTTTGTTTGTCTTGTGCTTTTAGATTTCCTCAAATTAGTATAAGAGCCTAGTATTGGCTCAAAAATTAAAAGTAGAATCTATTATTTATGTAATAGACGATTTTAAAAATTATTTAATGATTAATAATCAAATAATGATGAGTAATATTACTACATATATGTAATATTATTCTTCTGAAAGAAGAAATTTAAATATTAAACAGTTAAAGCAACTGTATTTATCAAAAACTCGTGAGATCAGAATTGAAGAGCTCATAGTAATAAAAAATCAAAATTTAAATATAGATCCAATTTTATTAGACAAAATAAGAATAGAAGTTTCAAGAAATAATTTTTCTTAGAAACAATGTGATATTAATTCTATTGAAGATTATCATGATGATCTTACGATAGATTATAATAGACTTTTGTTTATTAAACAGAGAAACAAATTTAATTGGATCAATAAAAGAATCAGAAGTAAAAATCATTCTTCTAGTAATATGCTATTAGGATATAAGGATTTATATATTTATGAACTTTGCCTAATAAATAAAGGCTTAGAGAAAAATCATATTCCAAATAAATAAGGGATATTATATATCATAAATATTTAATAGAATGTAAAGAAATACTATGCAGATGATATTATGAATAAATTACTTGAGCCATTAGTAATTTCACAAAACATAAAAGCTAGTATATTTCCACCTCCTAGTTATAGACAGAGAGGATTACCCTTTGATTTAATTAACGATTCAGATATGTGGGAAAATAATCAGTTAAATTGGATTTCTCTATATTTATTGAATAAATTAGGTAATCCCAACCTAACTATAAATGATATAGAAAGTGTTAATGAAATACTTGAAATCAAAAATTTTACTAATGAAAATATAAATCAAATCAAAAAATTAGAAGATCAAATGAGCTAAGAATTTGATCAAGTTAAACAAATAATACAAGTCGTTAAAATTGAAGATCAAGATATATTAAAATAGGAAATAATAAATACTATAAATAAAAATTCATTAGACATAAAATTGAATAAGATTGAAATTCAATTAAATAAGATCAAAAAAAATATTAAGTAATTAGGTAATAATTTTTCATAAATATTCATGGAAACTTCAAGAAAATTGAAGTCCAAAAAATTAATAATAACATGGAAGAATTACTTATGATAATTCAATAATAGAATAAAATCCAATAGGATACAATTATATACTACAATAAAAATAAACATAATGAAATTCAGCCTATAATAAGGCTAATATTTAATAAAATAAAGGAAAATAAAAAACTAATAAGTTAAAGAATGTTAAGTGAAATCACTAATAATAGATTAAAAGAACTATATGATAAAGATAAAGATGAGGATGTATTTATTAGTTTACAAAATATAAAAGAAAAAAAAAATCGAATATCTAAATATGAATGAAACAAAGCCAAGAGTCTTTGAACAAGGTGAATCTAGTAATATAGTTTCTTATGCTAGAGAAAAGATACCAATATGAAAGACAACAAAGTCAATATTTTAAGGCGAGCAAACCTAAAAGAAAATATAAAACTCCAAGAGAATATAAAGAAGGGCCAATCATCTATGATGTGATATGGTTGGATATAGATTATTTTAAAGGTAGAGATAAAATTATAACAAATTGGGTAAAATCTATTAAAATTACACTTGCATTTAATGGATTTGACAGAAATAATGCTATAGAATTCCTTAAAACCTCATTTACAGGAATAGTAGCATAATGGTTTGTGAGATTAAATAATAATAATAATAATAAAAAGATATTAACGAAGATAATCCTAACGAAAATGAAACAATAAATCAAGTTTTGAATAGGTTTGAATGTGAGATAAGAAGAGAATTTTTAAGAGAAGATTGAGAAACCTATTTTCAACAAGAATAAAAAAGAAAAATAATGAAAAATATGATGAAATTAGCTAGGCTTAAAAAAATGTGATATATGTTACTTAAAAGCTTACACCTGTAGCTTCGAAGAATTATATTATAAATGCGAATTTCGTGAAGAAGATAATACACGGATATATTTCAACAATTTATATTTTACAAAGATCTCAAACCCATGGGCAAAATGATAATGCAATAATATATTAAAGAATACGAAGATAGTACAAACACTGATACTGTAGGTAATAGAATCAGGTTTACACGAAATATGATAAATCCATGCTGCTTTGAAATAAGAGATAGAAGATTAACGAAAAAATTTAAGATTAGAATAACCACCAATATTTGGTTGTTTAGATAAAACCTATAAACATAGGAAAAAATTTAAAAAGAAGAAATTCTTTAAAAAAATAAAAGTATTATAAGAAAAATAAATATAAGAAAAAATTCTTTAAGAAAAATAAATATAAAGGAAAATCTAAGGCAAAAAGACTTAAAAAATGTATATGTTTGTTATGTAATAAAGAAGGGCATTATGCAGATAAATATTCCAAGAAAAATAAAGCAAATATTCAAATGTTTAAAGATTTCAATAAGTTGGAATTAATCAATGATGGTAAAGATATTAGTGACAATGATAGCATATATTATATATCTAACAAGACTGTAAGTAGTTCTGGTTCAGAATGAATATAGAAGAAATAGATAATATAGATTTATATCAAGATGAAGAATTAGAAGAACAAAATTCTTTTAATAGAGAATTAATCTTTGATAAAAAAAAATACCTTAAGATTAATAAAAAAATGATTAGAAACACTATGACTTCGGTCAATAAATTAGCACAAGGAATTACTAATATGATTAAAAGAAGAAATATAATGTATTTTAATGCTATTATAAGAGAAGAACCAATTGAAATTATACGCACTAAGAAATACAAATATACATTTATGATTAAAATCAGATATAGAAGAAAAGATAGATAGAATTAGATCTACTGATAGGTCTAAAATTAGATATATTTATATTAGAGGAATCTAAATTATGACAAAAGCTCATTTTAAAGAAGGAATTAATAGTCCAGTAAACTTAATTGTATTGGATAATAAGATAAATGATTGAAAGCATGTACTCCTTGGAATAATACAAGGAAATCTAAGTTATAAAAAGTTAATATTTAAAATATATCATAAATATTCTATAAGTCTTAAAGATAAAAATATAAAAAAGACTTTAACCTTAAGTTATGATTTTAAATATTTTGATATAATGTATGATGGATCATATCCATATAGCATAAAATATGCCATAGAATATGCAAATTCGGCAAACAGTGAAATGTTTCTTGATAAAGAATTTATAGAAATAAACAAACTTTTAGTAAAGTTGGAAAAATACAATCTCCTAAAATATTAAAAGAAATTGATTTACCAGAAGAATGCGAAATAGATTTGAGTCAACCTAATTTAATTAGAGGAAATACATTTAAAAATATAAAATATACACCAGAACGTAGAATAATTATAGGAGGAAGGAGATCATCTTCTATACCTAAAACAGATTCAGAGTTAAGCAGAACTCAAAGTTTTATTAGTGTAGCCATCTTGTGATGCTACCATCACATGAAATTTTGGCATCTGTCAGAAAAAATAATCAAAACCTAAAAATAAAATTGAATATAACAATAGGAAGTCCTGGCATGAAACCTTTGCCATCTTAGATACGAGAGCCGTAAACTCTTATGTAGACTCCAAAATGATGTAATATTTAAAGAGAAAAATTTTAATTGAACCATATACATATGTAGGATTTAATGGAGAAAGAAAGACTCTAAGTCAATATTATGACATACCACTAAGTATTAAAGGAATATAATTTATTTTTCCTTTCTTTATAGAACCATAAAATGAAAAAGAAATAAGTAATTTGTTATTAGGAATGAACTCTTTTAGAATTTTCTCCTTACTGTATAAGAGATAGAAAGATATCTATAATAATTGAAAGAATAAAACAAACACTATTAAGATATGTCTAATCCTTTAATAGTCTATGTAAAAGTGATTATACCATAATATGAGTATAAGCCTGAATGGTTCCATGCTTTAATTGATATTAGTTCAAGAGTTAGTTTAGCTAATTCAAGAATTTATCCAAAATCTTATTGAAAAGATTATAAATCTTTAACAGGATAAGGAATCAATGGAGAACAAATTTCTCATAGAATATGTAGAATCAAAACATTGATTCAAATTGACAATTATATATTAAGCATATATATATTATGGTCTTATGACCATATGGGCACATATATACTTTTAGGGGTAAATTTTCTTCGACAGTTTATTTATATAATGACTAACGAAACAATTACCATTAAAACATAGTGTAATCATTCTATTATAACATCAAGAATTTATAATCCCCTTAGGTGAACAACTCAAAAATTACATTTTCGACGCAGCCAGCATAATGATTTTAATATAAAATTAATCAAATCATAAAAGATTATGAAAAAATCTTAGAAAAACTTGATAAAAATTTTGGTAAAAATCTAATTCAATTATAGGAAATTGATAAAACCTATACTAAGATTAAATAAAAAAATTCAAATGTAATCATAAAAGTCAAGCCTATAAACTCTTAGATCTCAAAATTATAAGAGAATCTAAAAGTGCATATAACAGCCCAGCCTTTGTGATTAAGAACCATACAGAGATTAAGTGAGGAAAAATTTGTATGGTCATAAACTATAAAGAGTTAAATAAATATTCCAAGTTTGATGATGCCTTTTACCTTATAGAATACATTAATTACTTATGGAATTAACAAAAAGATATTTAGCAAATTTGATTGCAAATCTGGATTTTAGAAAATTAAGCTTGAAGAAAATAGTATACCACTTATTGCTTTTAGTATACCGTAAGGACAATATGAATGGATAGTCATGCATTTTAGATTAAAAAATGTACCACAAATATTTCAAAGAATGATGGATAAAATCTTTAAAGAATTTCATGAATTTTGTATTGTTTATGTGGATGATATATTGAATGGATATTGATGCATTTTGGATTAAAAAATGCACTACAAATATTTCAAAGAATGATGGATAAAATCTTTAAAGAATTTAATGAATTATGTATTGTTTATGTGGATGATATATTGATATTTTCAAATAATAAAGTAGATCATATTAATCATTTAGTTTCTTTTGCAAAAAAAAATACAGATCATATTAATCATTTAGTTTCTTTTGTAAAAAAATGCAAGAAACATGGAATATTACTTTCTAAACAAAAAAGATGAAATAATAAAACCTAGAATAGAGTTTCTAGGGTTAATTATTGATGAAGCAGGAACAAAGATGTAACCTCATATTTCTGAAAAATATATTTATTTCCAAATAAATTAGAATCTAATGAACAAATTCAAAGATTTTTAGGATATCTTAATTATACTGAGTTTTTATAGAAAATTTAGCAAAAGAAAGACAACATTTACAAGGATTATTTAAAAAGAATAATACCAAATCTTGGCAAGATCTTCATATCAAAATTGTTAAAAAATTAAAAGAAAAAATATAAAAATGTACCAAGATTATCTATGGATTAAGAAGTAATAATAGAAATGTGATAGGACATGGACCACTTTAAAAGATAAAAGATGCTGGCATAAAGCATCAATGATTCAGAGAAAGAAAAAAGCTTATTAAAATCCTTATCAGTTGTCTGCCACGAGAAAATAAAGAATAGCAACAGATAAAAGGTGAGGAGTCATCTCGTCTCCAAAAAATTAGGAGCATACCTCAAAGATGTAACAAGTGTCATGTAGAGGAGAGATAACCTTATCTCTTCCAATAAATAAATAAAAAATATAAGAGAGAAAGAGCATTGATTTCATCTCATTCCTGATCTCTCAAAACAACTTTTATCTGTATTTTTCTTGTAAACATTCTGTTATGAAATAAAAACTTTTTTTGAGTGAAATTATCATTTTTATATATCTTATATATATTCTAAAAATAAATCAAGAATCTTGCATGCCAATACTTGTGCTAAATGAAGAAGACTTAGAATTATTAAGCACTCTCTACCAAAGACAATTGCTAAGAAAGCTCTCAGACAAATTCTATTAGGCTATGGAGCAATGTGCTATTTAGGGTCTTGTGGAATAGTCGTTGAGATAGTCCTGCAAGATGTGTGGAGCTATAGCGGTACTAATCGTGGACCTCTCTATGGTTGGAGGCAATTAGTGAATTTGTCTTAGAATTTCGAGAGATAATATACTGGTTAGTAATTTAGACTTTAGTCGAGAATTTCAAATCAATTATGCAATTTCTATTATTAAAGACCATTTAAGCCTCAAAAACCTCTTGTATAGAAATATGAAAATGATAAATATTTAAGATGAATATTAAATATTTGATGCTTTTGAAAAATAAGATATATTTAATAGAATCAATTATAATAAGTCTTGAAGTAATTCAAGATTTGTGCAGAACTAATAATAGAACTCAAAATCGTTTATAATGAATAATAATAACAATCATATGAACTTTTTAATTCAAAATATTGAATTCAGATTACAACATATTTGTGAAAACCTAAATGAGATATACCTTAGTTGGGAAAATAGTTTAAACATTTATATTAATATGTTAGAAGAAAAAATTTGGTCAATGTCCTAAGAAAGACAAATAATAGTAAATGCATGATCTAATCTAGAATACATAGATTCTTATAAATATGATAGTCATCTAGATTTATATAAAAATATAATTAAAACTTTAAAAGGTTTTAAAAATAGATCCAAAAAAGATGGAAGGGTAAATTGTCTAGTTATTCAAAATTAACAATAACACAAGAAATTTAACAAATATTACAAATAGGTCCTTGTGGTACTAAGTGTGGCACTAACTGTGGTATGTATATCATTGTTGTTTTGTTCATGCACTGAAATGAAATTGTACGTGCAAAATTGTTGACAAAATGTGCATGGCTTTAATGCATGCAAATGAAACTTGGTTGCGATTTCTCACGTGGTCTTTGGCCATTACGAATGGTTGGTAATTCATACTTGATTTGCACATGAAATGGCAACTATTTCACTAGATTTGGACCGTAATTGTTGAAGCTCAAGAAAATCTCATATAATACACAGTCCACAACAACAACTATATATATGTGTGTGTGTGTGTATTTCACTGGAAAATTTAGTTGTTTTTGTCTTTATTACAAAGTGGACTAATGATAAATACTAATTGTTATACAAATTTTAATATACTTGTAAGCACACGAGTCTATTGAAGTATAGAGTAGGAATAACGAGGTTAAATCCGTAGGGACGGCTAATTTTTAAGAAAGCCAAATTAAATTTAAGTTAATTATAACTATACTCTAGTTGAAAAGAAAATATTTTGTTTGAAGAGATTTAAACTAAAGATGCAATTAAAATTAAAACAACTAAATTAACATAATAATTCAAGAAATTAAGACTACCAGGATTTTAAAAGTTTAACTTAACAATTATCTAATTACCAATCAATGATCTTAGTTTGGGAGTAACAACCCTAAATCAATCTATATCTATTCATGAATATAACAATTAAATCTAAGTAAAATTAGTTTTATGTAGGTTCTTTTTCTGCTTAATAATATAATATCTAAGTATTTCATATAAACAATATTGAATAACAAAGAGTTAAAGTTTTTATAAGCATTATGTGTAAATAATTTAAAGAAAGATACAAAATCAAAGATAATCGTATATATACTTTACAGATCCAAGCATTGATTTAGTTAAATATTAATCCTAAAAATCTATATATTTATATAAAGTTAAGGTTAGAAGAGTTGATGTGGCGTCACTATTTCTTTTCTTTGTATATTTTCTTAATTGTGAATTAACAAGAGAAAATAATGGATTGATGAGGAATTAAATAATTAATTTACTATTCTTCATCTTTTTATATTTTTTATTTTATGAGCAAGAGAATTGATGAAGAAATTAGATAATTAATTAATAATATATGACAAAGTTAGTGAAAAGATTTAACTATATTCAACTAAATATATGAAACAAGAACCATAAATATTAAAGCACACATATAGAGAATTAATTGAATAGAAAATAATTTATTTCATTATAAAAAAATCATCTTTTAATTTTAATATATAAGATTTAATTACACATAATTGAATTGAGAATAAAAAAAATAAATAAAATCAAACATGAAATAAATCCAAGCGGGATTGTTGCTTCAGTTCCTTTAGGCGGCGGCTTCCTAACTTCTTTCTTCCCTCGTGTAAAAGCCGAAAGCTTGGGCTAGTATTGGCCATGCCACCGACCTGTTTAATCCTAAAAGCCGAAAGGCTTGGGTTTCTACTCTAAGCTTTGATTTGGGTCTTGCTCACGTGCTCCCCACTTGGACTTCTAATCAAGCTATTTAATTTAGGCTGTTATTTATCATTGATTTTGCTATAAATTGGGCCAATGAATTTATCTCCAATTTAGCCTTGAGCCCACTACGATAAATCTAAAAAACCCTTAGGTTCTCTCCAATTTTCATACGTTTTAGCATGTTGATTACTTTACTCCATAGTCATTAGTTTATCTTCATGTTCAATAAAATAAATTAATCATCTAAAAATATAAATAAAAGAGACTAACTATTAAATAAATAGAGAAACAAATATATCAATATATTATGCCCATCACTACCGAAGCATAGATGCCAACAGATGAGCTAAAGAGAACCATTTACAAGTTCCTTCAAGCACGTTCATCTGAAACAACATAGTCTTCGTTCATGTCAATTAGTCTTCTCCGAAAATGTACTTTAGTCTTTGATCAATATCGTTATAATGTCATCTACGTAGAAATTTAATTAATAACCAGTTCGAATAGAGTAAGAGTAAATTCTTGTAAAGTTCGATCTCTTTGTTAATTAATTACCAATGATCTTGAATCATACAAAATTCACCACCTACTTTGTTAATAAGATTATGGAGTAGATTAAATTTTATTTAACTAAAGTTTAATAGATTTTTTTTTCTTTTTTCTTTTACTATTATTACTAGGTACCTTTCTGGAATTAAATGGTGAGAGGTGCTAATGGATTTCCAAGCTACAGGGTTCTCCACAAATGCAGCTCAGTTATTTTATTTTTTATGTAGTGTGTTTTAGCTTTATGCTTATGTTCACTGAACATCCTTTAGCAAGATCTCTTTTTTTTTTTTTTTTTGGTTGGAAGTTTATATAATACTAATAAAGAGGTGCCAGGCATGCAAAAATCTAAGAAATATTTTTTATTTGCCATATAAAATTTAAATTTCTTCGCCCAATAAATAAAAATGCTAACATTGATCAATAGCAGAGCAAAGTTTAACTGTCTTTATTCTGATTAATAGTATAATTGAACTCTAATTAGGTGTAATACTTCTGATTTACTCTAGAATTTCTCCCGACCGGAGCATAAAATTAATAGCGCATAGATTGATGATGGAGAAAGAGAGCCACGTACAAGTTTCTTTAAGCATCCACTCAATAATACAATGAGCATCATATCAGAGCGCAAACTTAGAAAGATTCCAAATATCAAATGAGCACTCTGAATAATGACGACAAGATGCTATCCCAGCGAGACCCTACCAAAAAAAAAAAAATAGTAACAATTAATTTGATACACAAAAGTGTAAGAATCTTAAGGTTGAAGAAATTAAAAGCATATGTGAGATATAAATAAGCCTATTATCATAAGTCATGGAGATTAATAATAATCTAACTAACCCTCTTTAGTTTAAATAAGCCTCTAGTTGTGGGCGGTCACCACGATTGTAGCATACTCAATGGTAGTTACCTGAAGGCATTACCACGATTTTAGCACACTCAATAGTAGTTACTTGAAGCAGTTACCATAATTTTGGCATACTTAAAAGTAGTTACATATGGAGCTGTGTATGGTTAAGAATGTAATTTACAACCCTCCTAAAAATTTAGGATATGTTATCCTGTCTCGTACTTATAAACCAGATAGACAATAGAGGCTCCAAATTGTACTCAACTGTAATAGTTTTTGTGCGCGTTAGAGTTGACTGTATTTCTTGGTGCTGTTAGAAAAATCCAACAAGAACATTCACTTTCTTGTGTTTCTTCATTAAACAGCAGAGAGTTAAGTGAGGTTTTGGAGGATCATGATCGGTCATCTATGGATATAAATCCAATACTCTCAAACACAGATTCTTAATTTAACTTCTGCAAATCTGGAAAGTATCTTCACCTTAGTTGACAAATCAAATCAAGGGTTTTAACATCAAAGGAAATGGTACCAAGGAAGATGGTTCTGATACAGTAAACATATCAAGGTAATTTCTACACGAATTTGCAATTGCTGCACTTTTCCTTGACCCGTTCGAATTCCGACTACAATGGGGTTCATTATCTCAACAAACCTATTATTTTCAATATTTTTCTTGTCCCAATCCTTGAATATAGTTTCATCAAGACAACGTTGAAAATCATATATCTTCATGCCAGTCAAAAGCTCGAGCAGCAAGGCACCAAAGCCATAAACATCGCAGTTTTCACTGAATGCTCCATGAAAATGGTATTCAGATGCCGTAAATCCAAATTTTTCGATCGTGTGAAGTACACTTTTATGTGTTTCAACCTCTGAAACACAAACAGATGACAAGGAGGATGATGTAATGTACGTGTATTTACCCCTAGACAGCAAATTCAGAGATAAAGGAAAACTCGAGGCTTGATTTTTTGGGAAGTATTATGCAAAGTCCGTTAACCATTCAAAGTCAATGGACAATTACGTTTGGTCCTTGCTTGGAAATTTCAAATTTCCATGGCAATTAAGTCGGGAAAATTACGATAAATGAAGTATGTACACACATGCACACTAATCAAGAATGTTATAAAAATCATTTTGATGGTACACATCATATATAAATACAGCTTCAATTTCGGAATTGAATCATTAATTGTTCAAAATCAATTATCTTTCTTTTGTGGACATGCTAATAAAATAAAGGAAGACTACAATAGTACTTATACAATATTGTTTAAATAATTCTTAATTTGAAATGTAAAACAAGTCTTCCCCAGTCAACCACGAAGAATTAATACACGTTTATATTTTTGATTGAATATTTAAATAGATTTGAATATAATTAAACTCTGAATGAGTTTGAACACAAATGTCTGTATGATATGTTTGTTATCTCTTTTTTTTTTTACAAATAATAAACATTTTAAACATGATTATTTAATATTATGTTCTTGTAAGTCAAAATGAATAAAGGGATTAAAAGATATATTTAATAAAGATATTTTTAGGAAATAATATTTAATTTCCATTCATACTTTTTTTTATTTATATAAAAATCACAAAAAATTATTTTTTTCTATTAAGATGTAAATTTTTTAAATCAAACATAAATTAAATAAAAAGAAAATTTCAAATAATTTTAAATTAATAAAATTTTAAACTTCAGATGTCTAACAATCAAGCCTTCATTTCATCTCGGTCAAGAGAGCAGTTGGACCCCATGAAATTTCTTGTCAATAGTATGGGCGTATCATGAAATAAGCCATGTATCTTAATTTTTGCTAGAAAAGTTTCAATTTTCAATTTTAGAAAATTTTTAAAAAAGTAAAAAAATAGTTCACGTCGTATTATTATTTTATTAACATTATAAATATTTCTAGTCTGATATATGGAATACTTAGCTTCTTGGCCTAGTAGCAGTCACTTTCTTACCTCATTCTTGAAGTTGAATGCTTGTAATCGTTGCTCTTTGAATCCAATTTTCCCCAGGAATTACACGATCAACAATCCCATCAAACGTATTACTTTCAACACGTGGCTTAACATGGGAGCTCTGAAGTTACAGAAAGCAGAGGCGCTCTGTACTTGGCCTCTGCAGTAATCAAGTGATTTTGTAAATCTCTTTAGCACGTGGCTTACCATTTTTCCATGGCAAGATTACATGGATGTTGATTGTGTGACTTTCTTTATCCATAATTTGCACTCTGTTTGGGGTTCGCTGGAGATATTTCTTGGCTCTATTCATCTCTCAAATTGTCATATTCTAATGTATAATCAATGTTCAGATTGAAGACTTTTCTTGGTTTCAATAATTGATGCAGATTATGTTGGTTGTAAAATAGTTTTACAGCGGAAATAATAAGATCGCTTTCTCATAC
This sequence comes from Murraya koenigii, assembly GCA_025617385.1. NCBI lineage: Eukaryota > Viridiplantae > Streptophyta > Magnoliopsida > Sapindales > Rutaceae > Murraya > Murraya koenigii. The sequence continues at coordinate 19,061,454 of CM046818.1, forward strand.
AATATATAGAATTACCATAATCTTGAAATCGTACATTTACTTTTTCGTTGTAGTAATTAAGGCTCCCAAGTCACGATCTCTCATCCCTCTCCTCTAGATCACGATCTGTCACCAATGATCTTTCAGATTATGACTCAAGTTTGATCTGCACTTGATGTGTGAGCATCTGTTTCACTACTGAAAGCAACTAGTAAGAAAGTATTTTTAAAGTCAGAGAGAAAAATTCTCTTTTCTTTTTTATATTATGGCTTCTCTATTTTCCTTAGTGGAGAAAATAACCCTTTTATATTGTAGTGGTGGAAAAGCCCAGGCTCCTTATTTATCTCATTTTTTAATCCTATTAAATTAAATTAATTGATTTAAATAAGATAAAAACCCAAAAACTTTTAGCGTTACATTTGTTATAGTTATAAGGGACCACCTTATAAAATAACACAAGGCCTCTTCTACACAAGTATATTAATTGAAGCCTCCCACCAAACAATATATTTATGCTTTTAACCTAAATAGCTAGTTATCTTACTTATTAATCCAGTAATGGTGCAGTTAATTAAATTAGCTAACCCGGGGATCATATGGGTACATATAATAGTGGCTATAATAATTAGGCATGTAATTAAACTAGCCTAATTATTTAATTCTTAATCTACTCCATTATAAGATTGCAACTGACCTCCATAATTGTATGCTATCTAGGATAGTGTTCTCAAATAATAATTTGACCCATGCCACATTGATTTTTTTATTGAACAATCATTTGTACCATATCGCTAATTAAATTGATATCTCAACTATCCAATCAATTTAATTACATCTTGTTCCTTGACACTTACCGGCTTTCTCTAATCATCAATTTCAACATACTAATTATATTGACACACTCTGGCAAGAGAATTCTATGATCAAGTACCAAAAACCCATCAAGAGATGTGTTGTACAAATTCTATATTTTTAATCTATAATCTCACTGCTTATAATTGCTCCCACCAAGATACCAGGTAATCTTGACTAAAAATGTATGTCGCGCCCATTGGTAACTCAAATAAAACAATAATCATAAACAAGAAACTATAATTAACTCAAGATTGAGATTGCAATAAAATCGATGCCTATGAGATATAATAAGTCTGACAGTTATTCCAAGGTTAATTAAATCTCATATGTGATCCAATTCAATATAGTCAAACTACATCAGTAAATTCATATACGATTAAGACAAATCATTCAATGAATTTACTACAGTCTAAATATAAATAGAGCGCCCAACTTCATTTATCAACTGTGAACTCAATTTATTTAATCATAAGATAACTTGTATTTATATTTTATGTAAATCCATATGATGATCACATAAATACATATAATGTGATTAAATAGACTTTTTACAAAATATTTATGCAATTAAGATGTTTGTAAAATGTCTCAAATATTTTTATTAATCAGAAAATGTATTTATCATAAATAAATAAATTAATATGCTTTAAAGAGCACATAATCCCAATAATCTCCCACTAGCTCTCAAAGCATATGTGGCAACTCACTCATACCCATACATTCTAAGTGCAGGTTAAAAGGTCTCCCTGGTATGGCCTTTGTAAAATGATTTGCCAGGTTTTGTTTTTAGGCAATCTAGGTCACCTTTATATCACCTCTCTACACTACATCTCTTATGAGATGGTATTTCCTTTCTATATGTTTTTGCTTCTTGTGGTTTCTTAGTTCCTTAGACTGAGCTACTACACAACTATTATCACAAAATAATTTAAGAGGTGCAGTTGCTTCAGGTACCACCTTAAGATCTTGTAGGAACTTACGGAGCCAAATAGCTTCTTTAGTAGTTTCAGATGCAGCCACATATTCAGCTTCTGTTGTGGAGTCTGTGATACAACTTTGTTTCACACTCCTCCAACTCACAGCTCCACTTCTCAATGTAAACGCATAACTAGAAGTTGATTTTCTGAAATCGTTATCTGACATGAAGTCAGAATTGGTATAACCCACTAGAATGAGATCATCACCAGAATACACAAGTATATAATTCTTACTTCTTTTCAGATATTTAATTATATGCTTGACTGCAGTCCAGTGTTTAGGACCATAATTAGATTGATATCTACTGACCATCCCTACTGCAAAACAGATGCCTGGTCTAGTACATAGCATAGCATACATGAGACTTTCCACAGCTTCTGCATAAAGAATTTGCCTCATTTTTTTCATTTTTTCAGGTGTCTTAGGTGACTGATCCTTAGAGAGTATAATTCCATGTATGAATGGTAACAAACCAGTATTGGAATTTTCCATGCTAAATCTAGCTAGTATCTTCTCAATATAAGCAGTTTGGGGTAAGGCTAAAGTTTTATTCTTCCGGTCTCAAAGTAATTTGATACAAGAATATAACTGGCATCTCCTAGGTCTTTCGTATCAAATTGTTTAGCCAACCAATTCTTTATTGATGATAATACTCCTATATTTTTTTCCAATTAAGAGAATGTCATCTACATCAAGATCTAGAAAAGCTATAGCTTTTCCCTGAATTTTCTTGTACACACACGGTTCATCAATATTTTATATGAATCCAAACGTTTTAACCGTTTGATCAAATCTGATATTCCATGACCGGGATGCTTGCTTTAATCTATAAATGGATCTTTACAGCTTACATACCATGTGTTCTTGGCATTTTTTAATGAACTCATCTGGTTGCTGCATATAGATGTCTTCTTCAAGATGTCCGTTAAGAAACGCAGTCTTGACATCTATTTGCCAAATTTTATAATCTAATACTGCAGCAATGGAGAGTACAATTCTGATGGATTTAAGCATAGCAACCGATGAAAAGGTTTCCTCATAATCGAGTCTCTCTTTCTGAGTATACCCTTTGCCTACTAATCTTGCTTTAAATGTTTCCACTCTTCCATCTGCTCTTCTTTTTCTCTTGTAGATCTACTTATACCCTATAGGTTTTACCTCATTTTATGCCTCTACAAGTTTCTAGACATTATTGGAATACATAGATTCCATTTTTTAGTTAATAGCATTTTTCCATAATTTAACATCTCCATCTAATAGGGCTTCGTTATAGCTAGTAGGATCATGTACTTGTTCATCTGAGATAGCTATATAAGTTTCTCCCAGTAACATGTACCTTGCTGGTAATCTAGTTACCCTCCCACTACAAAGCGGTTTTATAGGTGATTGCTGTTCAGGGATAGTGTTATCATCTTCACGTTGTTGCTCTTCTCCTTGTTGAATAACAGGTACTGAAATATGAGCATCAGCATGATTTCTTGATAATTCTTCCAGTATTGCCTTACTCTTAGGTTTGAAGTTATTCATATAATCTTCCTCAAGAGAAGTGAAATGTGTAATCACAATCACTTTTTTGTCTTGAGGAATATAAAATAAACCTCCCCTTGTTCCTTTGGGATACCCAACAAATATGTAAACCTCAGAACGATAATCCATTTTATCAGCCTTTGGTTTTATCACATGTGTTGGTGAACCCCAAATGATATGTTTTAAATTGGTTTGCAACCTAACCATAATTCTGTTGGGGTTTTAGGTACTAATTTAGATGAAACTAAGTTCAATAGGTATGCTGCAGTTTCTAATGCTAGTCCCCAAAATGAGATAGGCAATGTGGAATAACTAAGCATATATCTCACCATATCCAAATTAGTTCTATTTCTTCTTTCAGCCACACCATTTTGTTGTGTTGTTCCCTGAGGCTGTTAATTGAGATATAATCCCATTTTCAGCCAGATACTGTTTGAACTCTCTTGAGAGATATTCACCTTCTCAATCGGATTGAATTTTCTTTATGTTCTTACCTAATTGCTTTCCTGTCTCAGCCCTATATTCTTTGAATTTTCTAAGAGCTTTTGACTTATGACACATTAGATAAACATAACCGTATCTTGAATAATCATCAGTGAAAGTGATGAAACACTCATAACTACCTCGAGCTTGTACATTGATTAGTCCAGATACATCTGTATATATCAATTCAAGTGGTACGGTTGCACATATTCCTTTGGCCAAAAAAGGCCTTTTTTTTTCATTTTTCCTTCTAAAAAAGATTCATAGAGTGACAATGATTCATTTTTCAATGGACTTATAAGCCCATATTTATTCATTCTCTGTATCCTACTTAGGTTTATATGACCCAAGCGCAAATGCCAGATGTGACATTGGTTGGAAGAAATCTTTCTTTTCTTAGATAAATGTATATGCTCATTATTTTTAATCACTGTGTCATGCATAGAATGGATCAAAGGACTTGGATAATATAAATTATCTTCCAATATACCAGAATATGTTAGTCTATTATTTTTAAAAATAGAAACAGAGGAACTAAAGTTTATAGTATACCCTTATTTTTAGAAACAAGCTACCGAAATTAAATTCTTCTTAATGTCTGGAACATAAAGACAATTATTCAAAACTAGAGTCTTATTATTAAAAGATAATAAAACAGATCCAGTCTTCTCTGCTGACATGAACTGGCCCGTCCCTATCTACAGCTTGACACTTCCTTGACTTAGTTTCCTGGTTTTCTCAAACTAAAAAATATGATTAGTTGCTTCAAAATCTAAAACTCATGTGTCAATAGGACTCTGAACTAAACAGGCCTCTATGACTAAAAGATTTCCCATACCTGATTTCACAATCTTAGGGCAATCCTTTTTCCAATTACCTTTCTGTCCACACTTAAAGCTCTTGCCTTTTGGCTTGCCATCTTTCTTAGTAGACGGTTTCTTATTCCTAGCTTTTTTCTTTTTACGTTTGCATTTTGGCTTAGGCTTAGAAGAAATACCCTTTTTAGTAAGGTTAATGCTTCCTTGAGATTTTTCAGCAAGATAAATCTCTTCAACTGAATGAAGTTCGTTCATTAATTCTGTTAAGGTCATGTTTCTTTTATCCATGTTATAATTGACCTTAAACTCCTTGAATATTTATGGTAGAGATTCTAGCACCATGCCATTTTTTGAGTTATCATTGATTTGTGCACCTTGAATCTCAGCCTCATTCAAATAGTCCATCATTTTCAGGACATGATCACAAACACTTGTGCCCTTTCCTATCATAGAGTTCATAACATCCAGTGCCGCTTGTCTCGCAGAACGAGCACTCTGTCCAAACATCTATTGAAGACTTTCCATAATTTCAGTGGCTACCTCCATTTTCTGATGTTTGGTCTACAGAATATTATAAATCGACGCTAATATATAGCATTTTTTTCATTTCATTAGCTTTTTGCCATTTCTCATAAAGCCTCCACTGATTTCTTCTAGCATCCTTTACTGGTTCAGGAGGGCATGACTGAGTTAAGACATACTTGTAATTTTTAATAGTCAGGACTATAAATAGATTTCTTTTCCAATCTATATAGTTCTTGCCAATGAGTTTATTTTGACTCAGAATAATATTGAGTGGGCTTAGGGAAGACATTTTTTGAAAAATAAAATATACATGTATAAACACATTGAAACAAGAAATTCACAATAAAAACTTAAAATGCAAAAAATCATAAATGCATTTTATTTTATTGTAATTATAATATAGTACTGCTTTGACAAGTTATCCGTTGGGGAAGTCATACCTCCACTTACTAGACCCAATTAACTATTAGATTATCTACTTTCATGTCAAAACATGATAAATAATTATCGTTAACTTTTAGGGCTAAAATTTGTTAACAGAGCTTCATTAGAAAGGTTAATAACAAATTTTTGTTGAGCATATAACCATTATTTCAATCTACGTATAATTCAAATCATGTAGCCACTGTTAGGGTGATCAATAGATTAAACAATATTTCAATCTTATCTTTAAAGAAATTCATCAAATAAAATATCTAATATATGTACCATCCGTAGGGAGCATCACCGTATCATGAAGTTGAGGTATATATATAATTTAATTATTGAACTAACAATGGAGCCCGTGGAAAAATTATCTTGAATTTTCCTCTCCCACTCAATATTTTAAAGTTGGCTTTTCCTTTTTAAACAATACACAGATTATGTCTTACATTGTTAATTGCATGCTTCCTAAAATAATATTATCTAGATGAAATCTAATATTATTAAAAACATGCAAGTATCAAAATATATATATATTTCTAGATTTATAATCCATAAATGTCATGTATTATTATGCATAGAGTGACACTACCTATTCTATATGACATGTTTTCATAACATATTATCATCCAAACATAGTATAAAGATTAAAAATAATTAAATAATCTCAATTCATGATTTTTCCAAAAAAAATGGACTTAATCTACAAGCCTAATATCTATTGGGCTTCAAGTCAATGTCCATCTCTTTTTTTTTTTTTTCTTTTCCTTCCTTGTACTTGCTCATGTTTATAACTATTGGCTTGAAGACTTTTCGGCTTTTAAATTTATCATCGGTTCAATTTTTGAAAATAAATTTGGGCATTTATTTTCAAAACTTCTACAGCTAAATAAATTTAATTATTGATCTACCAAAATTTTTATTTATACGACCTAATTTTAAAATTCCAAAATGGGCTTAGGACCAATATAAATAAATTTAGACAAATAATAATTATTGGGCTTATCAAATTTCTATTTATATTATCCAATTGACAACCAAAATTGGGCTTGGATCCAATATAAATAAATTTAAATTTTTCTGTTCAAAACCTAAATATTTTGATTGAATTGTAAATTAGTGAAAGCTTAAGGTGCCATGGGATAAAAATCCAAAACCCTAATTCCATATTTTTCTTTTTAGCCGCCACATCTAGAATGCATTACATTCTGTTGGACCTAACTGCAAAATTTTCTAATATTATGTCAAAAGACATAAATTACTAAAGTATTCCAGGAGCGCAAACTTTGCTTTGCCACAAAGTAATTTTCTTCTTTTCTTGATTTTTCTTCTCTTCTTGATTGCCATACTATTTTATAACAAAATGATATTTACAAGAATTCCTATACCATTAATGGCTTACAAAAAAAAAAAAATCTAAGAACAATGGAATAAAATAAAATATATAAAAAAATTAATACAAGGAAAAATCTAACCATGAATTGAGACTACCATTAACATGCTCATTAAATATATTCATTACATAATAAAATATATAAAATTAGTGCCACTCATCTAATACATATAACATAAGAAATTGATTTCATACAATAATTATATACATTAATATGAGATCGCTCTGATACCAATTGCTGGTTTTAAAATAGTTTTACAGCGGAAATAATAGGATCGCTTTCTCATACAATATATAAAATTACCATAATCTTGAAATCGTACCTTTGCTTTTTCGTTGTAGTAATTAAGGCTTGTAAGTCACGATCTATCACCACCTCTCCTCTAGATCACGATCTGTCACCAATGATCTTCCAGATTATGACTCAAGTTTGATCTGCACTTGATGTGTGGGCATCTTTTTCACTACTGAAAGCAACCAGTGAGAAAATATTTCTCTCAAAGTCAGAGAGAAAAATTCTCTTTTCTTTTTTGTATTATGGCTTTTCTATTTTATTTTATAGAGAAAAAAACCTTCTTATATTGTACTGGTAGAAAACCCTAGGCTCTTTATTTATCTCATTTTTTAATTCTATTAAATCAAAATAATTGATTTAAATTAAAATAAGATAAAAAACCAAAAGCTTTTGGCGTTACACTTGTTATAGTTATAGGGGACCACCTTGTAAAATAACACAAGGCCCCTTATACACAAGTATACTAATTAGAGCCTCCCACCAAATAATATATTTAGGCTTTTAACCCAAATAGTGAGTTATCTTGCTTATTAATCCAGTAGTGGTGCAATCAATTAAATTAGCTAACCTAGGGATCATATGGGTACATACAATAGTGGTTATAATAATTAGGCATGTAATTAAACTAGCCCAATTATTTAATTCCAAATCTACTCCGCTATAAGATTGGAACTGACCTCCATAATTGTATACTATCTAGGATAGTGTTCTCGAATAATAATTCGACCATGCCACATTGATTTCTTTACTGAACAATTGTTTGTACCACATCGCTAATTAAATTGATATCTCAACTGTCTAGTCAATTTAATTACATCTTGTTCCTTGACACTTACTGGCTTTCTCTAATGATCAATTTCAACATAATAATTATGTTGACACACTCTGGCAAGAGAATTCTATGATCAAGTACCAAAAACCCATCAAGAGATGTATTGTATAAATTTTGTATTGTTAATATATGATCTCACTGCTCATAATTGCTCCTATCAAGATACCGGGTAATCTTGACTACAAATGTATGTCGCGCCCATTGGTAACTCAAATGAAACAACAATCATAAACATGAAATTATAATTAACTCAAGATTGGGATTGCAATAAAATCGATGCCTATGAGATTTAATAAGTCTGACAGTTACTCAAAGGTTAATTAAATTTTATATGTGATCCAGTTCAATATAGTCAATCTACATCAATAAATTTATACATGATTAAGACAAATCATTCAATGACTTTACTACGTCTGAACATAAATAGAGCATCCAACTTTATTTATTAACTATCAACTCAATTTATTTAATCATAAGATAACTTGTATTTATGTCTTCTTTGAATCTATATGATGATCACATAAATAAATATAATATAATTAAATGAATTTTTTTCAAAATATTTATGTAATTAAGATCTCTATAAAAATGTCTCAAATATTTTTATTAATAAAAAAAGTATTTATCATAAATAAATAAATTAATATGCTTTATACTCCCAACAGATTATACTCAGTAGTATAAATTGGCATGGATTCTGAGATTTTCAATATAACAATATATCCTAAAGGCAAATGATAATTACAATGTCATCCAAATTGTTCATTATACTTGAAAATATAGCTTTGTTTTCTGCGATATTTTTTCAATCGGAGCCTAGAGTTGCTGATTCTAACAACATATTAATAAGGTGCATTGATGAGGAGAGAGAAGCACTTCTCACTTTTAAGTAAGCTTGGTCGATGAATATGGCTTTCTGACTTCCTGGGAAGTGAAGATGACAAAAGAGATTGCTGTAAATGGAGAGGAGTCCGCTATAGCAATACAACTAGCCATGTCAAGGTGCTTAATCTTCGAACATTCGACTATGAATTTGCTCGGAGGAAGTTATTGAAAGGTATAATTAGTCTTGTTCTACTTAAATTGCATGATTTAAGACATTTAGACCTTAGTAACAATGACTTCGGTGGAAACCCAATTCCCGAGTTCATTAGTTCCCTCAATAAATTGACGTACCTCAATCTCTCTTGTTGTTTTGGCAATACCGAGCAGACCCCCTCGAGGAAAACCCATCCAAAGCAGAATACCTACTCGCTAGTACAAAGACACCCCTGCTCAGTGTCAAAGCTGGTCGAGGTCAAGTATTCCAAGGCTAGTCGGATCTCGATCTTTCCATCCTGCTCAGGTAAAAGAGACCCTCGACCACTGAGCTAGACCTGATCGTGTTACGGGAATCACCTTGAACAAAGGGAAACTGAAGTTGAAACAAAGCAGATCAAAGCATGGCGGCCCCTACTCCCGACAGCTTGTCACAACGATTGATGACTGATAGGCACGCCGAAGGATTTCAACATTGTTACCGATGATGGACGCATGCCTCCACAGTGTTATCATTTTGCACAAACCTACATGGCATCATCATTTAGTCACGGGAACCCATAGTCGTCTGACATCCCATACCCCCAGGTTGTGCCGCAGCAACCCATAGCTGTCAGAAAGACACAGGCGTAATTAATGTAAGGGATGGCTCCCATGCAAAGGGGGGCAAAAAAACAAGGGGATAAATACTAGACGCGGGACAAGGTAAAAGGACTATTTTATTATTCCAATTCCAATTTTTCTATCCAGAATCTAGTTTTCTTTTCTCTAAAAACAGCCCATTTTTCCGGTCTCTCAGAATAAAAGGGATTCCAAAAGAATTAACCCGATTACTAACTTGAGCGTTAGAGGGTTTTTATTGAACAAATACCTGGTGACCCCTGACATCGTTTCTGTAAATGCAGGTCAGAAGACATCACCGTTCTAGTAAACGAAGAAAGGCAAGAACAAATAGAGAATGTTGCTTGAGCAACTATCGAGCAAAAGGCCATAGCACCACTTGGAAGCGAGTAGAAAACAGAATCAACATTTTGGCGCTGTCTGTGGGGATCAGTTCAGAAAGCTTGAATTTTTAGTACACTAAAAAAGCAACGTGACAATAAGAGGAAATAGTAGAAGAGGAGTAAGCCCAGAGGAATCGGTGACCTTTAGGGAGGTGGCCAATGAGGCCCGAGATATGAAAATACAAGAAAGAATGGACCGGATGGAAAAACAGATGGAGACGCTGACATCCATCCTACATGAGCTCAAGGACCGGCAGAGGAAAGCAAGTAATGACGTTCTCGAATCCAGCCGCGGGAATGCTCCCACTGGGGAAAATGTAGGAGACAAAGCTCAGAGGCATAAAGTACAGAACGTTGCCGGAAGAGAGGAGACGAACCTGGAGGAAAGGGAGTCTCGACAGTACTTGCAAGACACGACACTCACTTCTCGTGTTGAGGAATTGGAAGGAGAGTTGCGCAGATTGGTACAGGTTGTTGAGGACCTTCGGGGAAACGGGAAAGCCCCAAGTTAGAGGATAATGTTAGACAATGAGACCCCACTTTCAGCGAAAATCATGGGTGTCACAATTCCCAAGGATTTTCGCTTCCCCGACTTGAAGTTATCAGGGAATAGTAATCCATTGGTGCACATAGAACGTTTCAACGATATGATCGGAGTGTAGGGCTTGACAGTAGCCCAAAAGTGTAGAGCCTTCCTGCTTACTTTGGAGGGGAGAGCGAGAGAATGGTACTACAAGTTACCGCGGGGGAGTATCTTGAGCTTCGAGCAAATGTGTATAGAGTTCGCGCAGTAGTTCAGGCGGGGCGGTGGCACCGAAGATGACATAATAGAATTGGTAGAGATAAAACAGAAGGAAGGGGAGTCCCTCCAAGAATTCATCAAGTGAAATTATCGGGCAGTCGTGGATCTCTGGGCATTCCATCACCCCTAGGTGTTGAGGGGTTGAAGGAAGGGGTGAAGATGGTAAGACCCTGGTACAACTTGTGGAGCCCCTCAATCCGCTCATACTCCGATGCATATGAACAAATGAAGATGGACATAGCCATTGAGGAGGAGAAAGCCATGAAGTTAAGGAGCGAGCAGAGCAGCGAAGTGAAATGGAAGGAGAAAGGGGGTCTGCTCGGGGCTCGTCTACTTCTAGGGCAGCAAAGGACTGGGTTGGTCCTTATAATCCCTACTAGAGAGCTCCCCAGCTGCGAGTGGCTCTCGCTCCACTTCACAGGTCCCTAAGCAAAGACCGTAGGGGTTATCGGCAATACAGCGGCAACCTGCCTCGTAATCCCCCTGCAAATCGGCCCATGCAGAGCAATAACAGAGCCGATCGCCCATTGTCTCCACGCTCGAGAGACTTTTCCCTGGATGGGGCGGTACAGATGGTTTTTCCAGAGTCCCGCCTACAGGAAATATACTCTGCTGAAGGTGTCACATAAGGAGATGTTTCAAGTTGTAGAGGAATGAGGGTTGTTGTCTTCCCCGACGCTGATGTCCAAGCCAACAAATAGGAGGGACAGAAACAGGTTCTGCCGATTCCACGGTGATTATGGCCATTCGACGTCGCAGTGCCGTGACTTAAAAAACTTGGTGGAAGATTTGGTTAGAAACTCGTACTTGGACGAGTTCATTGAGAGAGAACACCAGATAGTCGAGCAGCAACAAGCAGAGGATGGCCAAGCTTGTGACATGGACCGCGAACCACTTGCTGTGATGGTGATAGCAGGAGGGCCCACAATGGCAGGAAATTCAAACAAGGCTCGAAAAATGTACAGCAGATACGCCTCTACTAGTCAGGAAGTTCTGCTCGCTGTGCCCACAGCAAAGAGAGCTAAGATTCGACAAGTGCCAATCATGTGGACAGAGGAGGATGAAGAGGGGGTCCTATACCCCTACAAGGACGCCTTGGTTATAAGGGCAAACATCGCTAACAGAGAGCTCAACCGGATGTTGGTGGACTCAGGGAGTTCAGTGGACATTCTCTTTAAGTCCACGCTCGACGATATGGGATAGCGAATGTGAGATTCGAAAAGACGAGCACCTCTTTGAAAGGATTCGGTGGAGGAAAGCTAGCTCCTCTGGGGATTTTCAGCTTTCCAGTGACCATGGGCTCGAATCCCTTTGAAAAGAATCTGCTGTTGGATTTCGTGGTTGTGGATGAAGTCAGCCCCTACCAGATAATATTGGGGAGACCTTTAATGAGGATCAGCCAATCGGTGTTGTCCACCCACAACTTAGCCCTGAAGTATAGCTTGAAAGGAGCAGTGGGAGTTGTCAAGAGCGATCAAAGGGCAACGAGAAGCTGCTATGCCACAGCGGTAAAGGAAACGATGCAAGTGACGTCACTAGACGCGAAGGTTGAGTCAAAGAAAGGGAGGCTAGAGCCCACTGAAGAATTAGAGGAAATTGTGATAAGGCTAGACGACTAGGAGAACAAGGTAAGCTTCAGTATGGGTATTAGCGAGCAGCTGAGAAAAAGCCTGATCGAGTGTTTGCCAACACACTCTGATGTGTTCGCCTGAACGCATGAAGATATGCCTGGAATCGACCCGAAGGTGGCATGCCACAGATTGGCAATAAAAAGAGACGCAAAGCCAGTAAGACAGAAGAGAAGGTGCGTCAACCAGGAGAGGTATGACGCCATGAACGGCAAAGTAGAGAAACTGTTGAAGGCAGGATTCATAAGGGAAGTCAACTACCCTGAATGGATCTCAAACGTGGTACTGGTAAAGAAGGCGAGTGGGAAATGGAGAATGTGTGTAGACTTCACTGATTTAAAAAAATCCTGTCTAAAGGACAGCTTTCCATTGTCCAAGATAGACCAGTTGGTTGACTCCACAGTAGGACACGGCCTGCTCAGCTTCACCAAATACCTATGTATGAGTCGGACGAGGAGTGCATGGCCTTCATCACCAACCAGGGTATATTTGTTACAAGGTCATGCCTTTCGGTCTGAAGAACGCAGGGGCAATATACCAGAGATTGGTGAACAAGATTTTCAAGCCACTAATCGGCCACACGATGGAAGTCTATATGGACGACATTATCACCAAGTCCAAGGACGCAGAAGAACATGTGAAGCATCTAGAAGGAACATTTGCTCTTGAGGGAATACCTGATGAAGCTTAATCCTGAGAAGTGCGCCTTTAGAGTGGGATTTGAAAAATTCTTGGGTTTTATAGTCAGTAACAGGGGAATTGAGACCAATCCAGAGAAGATAAAAGCAATGATAGACATAAAGTCGCCGCGCACTCTCAAGGAAATATAGAGCCTTACGGGTAAACTGGCATCCCTCAACAGATTTATCTCCAGAGCAACAGACAAATGCCATGTCTTCTTCCAGGAAATGAAAAAGGGAAGAAAGATGAAATGGACACCAGAGTGTGAAGCAGCATTCCAACGGCTGAAGGAGTACTTATTGAAAGCCCTGCTACTATCAACACCACGAGCTGGAGAAGTTATATACTTGTATTTGGTAGTGTCACAATAGGTAACTAGCTCGGTCCTAATAAGGGAAGAGTCAGGGGTACAATACCCTGTATATTATATGAGCAGAACTTTGTTGAAGGCGGAGACTTGGTATACAATGGTAGAGAAGTGGGCACTCGCACTGGTAACAGCAGCTCGGAAGCTGAAGCCTTATTTCCAAGCACACTCGATAGCAGTCTTGAAGAACCAGCCACTTAAAACGATCTTACACAAGCCAGAGACTTTGGTCCGGCTGGTAAAGTGATCAATAGAGCTCAGCGAGTTTGACATCAGCTACCAGCCCTGAACAACAATTAGAGCACAAGCCCTGGCAGACTTTGTGGTTGAATGTACATAGTCAGACAAAGGAACAGACAACGAGCGAGTAGTAGGCTCCCCTGTTCCTGATAAGGTGTGGACAGTTATAGTGGAAGGGTCATGTAGAGATCAAGGAGCGGGAGCAGGAGTAGTGCTTCTTAGTTCCGAAGGGGTGGAAGTACAATATGCCGTAAAGCTTGAGTTTAAGGCCACCAATAACCAGGCTGAATACGAGGCTATAATTACGGGACTGAAGCTCGCGTTAGTAGTAAAGGTGGAGGAAGTGAAGGTCCGTACAAATTCTCAGCTGGTGGCAAACCACCTCAAGGAAAGCTTCCAAGCAAAAGGCAAGAAGATGGAGGCTTACGTTCAAAAGATGAGGTAGTTAATTGGGAAGTTTCGAGTGGTAGAGGTAGAATAGATTGTAAGGGGAGAAAACTTTTGAGCGGATATAATAGCACAGATGGCCGCTGTATCTGACCCCAAGATGCCCAAGTCCATTCCAGTTGAGATTAGGACCTCCTCGAGTATCGAGCAGGAAGACGAGGTGATGAGTTTATCCTCGAGCAGCACCTAGATGGACCCAATTGTCTCTTATCTCAAGGAAGGGACATTGCCCATCGACAAGAAGCAGGCAGGGAAGTTGAGATGCCAAGCAGTGAGGTACACAATGATCGATAGGGTATTATACAGGCGAGGATACACCCTGCCACTGTTACGCTGTTTTGACAAGAAGAAAGCCGACTACGTCCCAAGAGAGATACACAAAGGGATTTGCAGAAACCATTCTAGCACAAGATCTCTAGCCTTTAAAGACTTGAGGCAAGGATACTTCTAGCCTCGGATGCACCAGGACGCGTCAGAGAAGACTAAGAGCTACAAGAATTGTCAAAGCTTCGCCAATCACATAGCTCAACATCCAGAGAACCTCATTGTGATGAACTCACCGTGGCCATTTGCTCAGTTGAGAATTGACCTGATCGAACTACTGTTAGAAGGGAAAGCATCTGCAACACATGCCGTGGTGGCAATTGATTATTTCACTAAATGTGTTAAAGTAGAAGCTTTAAGCAGTATTGCAGAAAGCAAAACCACTAACTTTATTTGGAGAAATGTGATTTGTAGGCACGGGATCCCCCACGCACTAGTCACAGACAACGGGAGGCAGTTCGACAACAACAAATTCAGAGACTTCTGCAGAAATATGAGGATAGAACTTCAATTCTACTCGCCATCATACCCACAGGTAAGACCAGACTGGGTGAGCAGAAGGGAGCTTGGGTCGAGGAGCTGCCCAGTGTGTTATGGGCTTATAGGACCACACACAAAACTGCCACGGGGGAGACACCATATTCCTTGGCATTCGAGCACGAAGCAGTGATCCCAGCAAAGATAGGGATGGGCACACAACCAACGGAGTACTTCGATTAAGAGCAGAACAACCAGTAGAAGTGTGCAAATTTGGATCTTCTAGAGGAAAAAAAGGGAAAGGTAAGTAATAAAGATGGCAGAGTACCACCAGAGGGTAGCCCGCTACTACAACTAGAATGTGCACATTCGCCGATTCCAGGTGGGAGACCGGGTACTTAGATGAGTAAACTAGAGCACTAAAGATCCCAGGCAGGGGGTGTTGGGCCCAAAATGGAAGGTCCTTACAGGGTCTAACAAGTAGCCGGTCCAGGAGCATACAAGCTGACTTATCCAGATGAACGAGAAGTTAAGACGCCATGGAATGCACGGCATTTGGTGAAGTATTACTAGTAAGTTCCCTTGTATTACGAGCATTAATGCTCAGTTTCCTCCATACTAGAAATGTGTAAAATCTTATACATGAATAAAGCAAGCAAAATGCTTCTAAAATTAATCAATCCCATGTGAGCAGATTAAAGCTTATGAAAATGAAGAAACGCAAAGGCTGTAAGTCTCAAAGCCTAACTTAAGGTGAGACGGTGCCAAGCATAAGCCAAGTGAAGGCTCGAACAGAATAAGCTCACGAAGAAACGCAAAGGCCATAAGTCTCAAAGCCTAAACTTAAGGCGAGACGGTGCCAAGCATAAGCCAAGTAAAGGCTCAAGCAGAATAAGCTCACGAAGAAACGCAAAGGTCGTAAGTCTCAAAGCTTAAACTTAAGGCGAGACGGTACCAAGCATAAGCCAAGTGAAGGCTCGAGCAGAATAAGCTCCTGAAGAAAAGCTAGAGTCATATGTCTCAAAGCCTAAACCTAAAGCGAGACAAAGTGCCTAGCATGAGCCAAAGGAAGGCTCGAGCAAGATAAGCTCGCGAAGAAAAGCAAGGGCCCTAAATCTCAAAGCCTAAATTTAAGGCGAGATGGAGCCAAGCATAAGCCAGAAAGACCCGAGCTAGATGAGCTTGCAAATGAAGCTAAAGGCCGAATTCTCAAAGTCTAACTTTAAGCAAGACAAGAAGGCAGACACAACCAGAATAAGCTCGAGCACAACAAGCTCACGCGGAAAGATACCACGGCCTCAGGGCTTAAAGTGTGTTTGGGTTAAGGTAAAACAGCCAAAATTCATAAGGGGTTAGTCTAGTTGATCACATTTTGGCAAAATGAGCAGAAGTAAACCATAGTCAAAATTATATGGGAAAAGCTCAAAGCCTGCTGGAAATTTACCCCACAGAGAACTTTGGAACAGATTAAAGTACAAAAGCAAAGTAAGAAATATGTATTCTTTATTTCATTGTTGAAGTTACAAGTACAAAAAAAAAAAATAGAGAGAGTACAGCAAAGCCAATCAAGGGGCTTCAGAAGAGGTGGCAGCTCGGAGATCCTCCTTGGCAGTAGGAGTAGTTGGGGCTTCAACTGTTGGAGGAGCAGCCTCTCCAGACCTTGCAGCATCCACTTCTTCCTGAGCAAAGGGATCCCTTGGTTTCTGAGTCCGAGCATCCACACCCGCCTCGAGCTTAGACATATCCATCTCGGGGTATTCCTTGCCCAGGATGGACATGATGTACTCATAACTGAAGGTCACCCTTTTATTATACTCCTTCACAAGTTGATTCTCCAGGGAGTCCACATTATACTGCAGGCAAGAAGTCTTTGCCTCCATGGTCCTCTCGAAAGCAGATCTCTATACATTGAGGTCTTTCCGGGCATTCATAAGCTCATCCCAGACCATGGACAACTCCCTCTCAAGCTAGAGTGCCTTAGACTCGACCAAAGATGCCTTCTCCTCGAAGGTGGAGTTCTCAGCACGAAGCTTGGCCGCTTTCTCCTCCTTCTGCTCGAGCGTCTGCCTCAAGCCCTAATTATCGGCCCTGATCTTGCTCTCAAAACTCATGGCCTTGGTCTTGAAGGCAATAGAGGCAGCCGTAGCCTAGCACGAGAGGCGCTGGAATATGTTGGCCAGCTCGCTAATGGTAGAGGACTTCAACTCCTCTACGAACTTCTCCCCCATATGCTTGGAAAAATCCCTATCATAGGGATCAGCGAAATTGGGCTGCTGCTCCTGAGAGCGTCCTGATTTGGATATGGCAGGGACGACAGCTTTTGAGCCCCTCTGGGGAGATTCTTTGGCTGCTCGCTCACTCTCTCGAGCAGAAGTAATAGCTTTGATTGGCGAGGCAGTGAGGTCACCCTAGACCTCTTGGCTGGAGTAGAAGAGCTGCTCAGCCTCTCCACCGTGCTCGAGGGCCTCTTCAATCGAGAGAGAACACCACTCATGTCTCTTTTCTCGGGGATTAAACCAAACTCGGCAAAGTTCTGATGAGTCAATAACTCTCTGCACGATCTCGTGTTGTTCAAGGTGGTATTGATATGCGTTTGTAACTTCTCCCTAACCCGATAAGATAATCTTTAAGAGATTTTGAAAAGACCAATAAAAATAAATAAGAGAGAGTAAGCAGAAAAACCAGAGTAGAAAATATGATGAGTAGCAGACGACCTGGGGTACAAAAATGAGAAGGAATTTAAGGAACCTCTGGGGTGGCAGAGGCTGCTCGCCCCCAATTCCCTCCAGCAAAGAAGAATTTGCCCTTCCAGTTGCTACCGGAGGTGGGGAGGTCAGTGATGGGTTTCTTGCCCTTTAAGCTGGAAGTGAAATAGTACCAACCCGTGTCCTTTGGGCAGCTCTTCAACTGGTAGAGATACTTTATTTCATCTACCATCGGCTAGCCCAAATTACACCACCTCCACTGGACGAACAGCCCAAAAGAACCCTCCACCTGTTCGGGTTTAGCTGTCCTGGTGCCAGATGCAACTAGGATAGGACCCGGGCAAAATAGGGTTGTATGGGTAACCTCACACCCCACTTGAAACATTCTAGATAGAGGGTAACATACCCACGAGGAGGACGGCTAGAGGTGTTGTTTTTCCAGGGAGACGCAAATCAATACTTGCAGGGATGTGGTACATAGCCCTGAGCCGGTCTAAATCCTAGTGTGAGGTCTCACACCTCATATTGTCAATGGCAAACGACTCGGCCTCTGACCTTTGGCCGGCCCTTTGCCTTTGTTGCGGCCGAGTTTCCCCCACAGCCTCGACCTCTTCAGGACTTGGGTCTCCCACTGGAACCCCCTTACTGGCTTCGGAGTCACTCAAAGAAGATGATTCTTTAGGGGACATCTGGCGGGGTTGTTGAGTGGTTGACATGTTTTTCCTATAGATACAATCTACCAAATGAGAAATGAAACCCAGAAAATAAAAAAGAACGAGAACGAGGAGAAGAAGTTAAAGAACTTATACTAATACTGATCTGGAGAAGGCAATTGACGATGACGGAGACGAAGAAGATGGATTTCACTGATAGGCGGCATTTCTTTTTCAGTTTAAAGCAAAGAATGAAAATGAAAAGGGGAGGGTAAGTCATGCCAACAGATGGCACTTTACTCAAGGGGACGCGACTGTTCAAATAACTGACTCTTCAAAATTCAAACGAGCTGTCCAGATTAGCCCATGCGTTTCGCATTTAATGTGAAGTAACATAAAAGGCAGACAGCTCAGCGTGAGAAGGCAAAGAAGGGGGAACCCGTTCAAACAAGAAGTTTTCAGTCTTATCTCGTTTCACTCTCGAGACTACAAATTGGGGGACTGCTGTTTGGGCAATGCCGAGTAGACTCCCTCGAGGACAACCCAGCCAAAGCAGAAAACGTACTCGCTACCACAAAGACACCCCTACACGGTGTCAAAGTTGGTTGAGGTCAAGTGTTCCAAGACTGGTCGAATCCCGATCTTCCCATCCTGCTCGGATAAAAGAGACCCTCGACCACCGAGCTAGACCTGATCACATTACGGGAAGCACTTTGAACAAAGGGAAACCGAAGCTCAAGCAAAGCAGACCAAAGCATGGCAGCCCCTTCTCCCGACAGCTTGTCATAACGATTGATGACTGACAGGCATGCCAAAGGTTTTCATCACTATTACAGATGACCGGCGCACGCCTCCACAATGTTATCATTTTGCACAAACCTACACGGCATCATTATTTGGTCACGGGAACCCATAGCCATCTGACATCCCATACCCCCAGGTTGTGTTGCAGTAACCCATAGCCATTAGAAAGACGCAGGCGCAATTAATGCAAGGGATGGCTCGCAAGCAAAGGGGGGCAAGAAAACAAGGGGGATAAATACTAGACGAGGGACAAGGTAAAAGGACTTTTTTTTTTTATTCCAATTCCAATTTTTCTATCTAGATTCTAGTTTTCTTTTCTCTAAAAATAGTCCATTTTTCCTGTCCCTCAGATTAAGAGGGGTTCTAAAAGAATCAACCCGATTACAGATTTGAGCGTCGAAGAGTTCTCGCCAAAAAAACACCCGGAGACCCCTAACACCTTTTCTGTGAACGCAGGTCAGAAGACATCACCGCTCCAGTAAACGGAGAAAGGCAAGAACCAACAGGGAATCCTGCTCGAGCAACCAGCGAGTAGAAGGCCACAACACCACTTGGAAGCGAGCAGAAAACAGTATCAACACTTGTAGTACACCTTTATTAAAATCCCTCATCCATTTTGGAAACTTTCAGGATTGGTGTATCCCGAAAACTCTAATTTATTTAGTGTAGGAAGCTTACAGTGGCTATCTCATCTTTCTTCTTTAAGACACCTTGACCTGAGTTACATTAATCTCACTAAATCTAGTGATTGGTTTCAAGTGATTGCCAAGCTCCATCCCCTAAAAACATTATTCCTACGAGCATGTGCTCTTCCACCTATCAATCCTTCATTTATTTGGCGCTTCAATTTGAGTACGCCTATTGAGACCCTTTATCTCTCTGGCAACAATCTGCCTTCTTCTTCAGTATACCCTTGGCTTTTCAATCTTATTAGGAATATTCTTTATCTTCACCTTGGCTATAACAATTTACAAGGTTCAATTCCAGAGGTTTTCAACACAGTTTCTCTCAGATTTCTGTCTCTCTCTTCTAATGAACTTGTAGGTGGGATTCCAAAATTCTTCGGAAATATGTGTAGCTTAAATATATTAAGCTTGCGTTACAACTATCTCAATGGACAGCTCTCGGATTTGAATCAAAATCTGTCCGGTGGATGCATGTCGAATTCACTTGAGTTGCTGTTTTTAGAATACAATGACGTCACGGGACCACTACCTGATCTTGGAGCATTTTCATCTCTGAGAGCATTGTATCTTAGAGAAAATCGTTTAAATGGAACTATAAAAAAAAGCCTCGGCCACTTGTTCAAGCTTGAGACTCTGTCACTTAATGGGAATTCATTCACAGGAGTTATCTCAGAAACTTTTTTTCCAATATATTCAACTTGCAGATAATTAATTTAGCTGAAAACTCTTTGACTTTGAAATTGAGCTGTGGCTGGGTTCCACCTTTTCAACTGAAAATGTTAATTCTTGCCTCTTGCAAGATGGGACCTCATTTTCCAAACTGGCTTCAAACTCAAAATCAACTTATTTCACTTGATATCTCCAATAATGGAATCGCAGATACTGTCCCTGATTGGTTTTGGGATCTGTCCATTGAACTCTTTTTTTTTAAATCTCTCTAGCAACCATATCAAGGGTAAACTTCCTGATTTTTCTTTTTTAAGGTCTGATGATATTGTTATAGATATCAGTTCAAACCATTTTGAGGGCCCAATTCCACCACTTCCTTCAAATTCTACGTCTTTAGATCTCTCTAAAAATAAGTTCTCAGGGTCCATTACTTTCTTATGTTCAATTATTAAAAGCACATGGAACATTTTTTTATCTCTGGAGTAACTTATTATCTGGAGGGCTTCCTAATTGTTGGTTGAACTTTGATACCCTATCCATTCTTAATTTGGCAAACAATAACTTCTCCGGAAAAATTCCAGACTCATTAGGCTTCCTACATAATATCCGAACAGTGAGTTTACACAACAATAGGTTAACCAGGGAATTACTTTCATCTTTAAAGAATTGCTCACAACTGAGAGTTTTGGATCTTAGGAAAAATGCTTTGTTCGGTGAGATACCAACTTGGATAGGGGGAAGTCTTCAAAAGTTAATTGTTCTCAGCTTGAAATCTAATAATTTTCATGGAAATATACCTTTTCAGTTATGCCATCTGGTACTCACTCAAGTTTTGGATCTCTCTTTAAACAATATATTGGGACCCAAAGTGTTTTAGTAATTTTTCAGCCATAATCCAAGAAAGAAGTTCCAATCCCATCATTGGGTTGCCAATAAAATCTGGGTTATCCCTGGATATGTATATTACGGTAGATATTTGGGCAATGTTCTGTTGACATGGAAAGGAGTTGAGCACGATTACAGAAGTACTTTGGGATTTGTAAAGATCCTTGACCTTTCGAGTAACAAATTGTGTGGAGAAATTCCTGAAGAGATTATGGATCTTGATGGGTTGATTGCCTTAAATCTTTCGAGAAACAATTTAACTGGATCAATCACTCCAACGATTGGTCAGTTAAAATCATTGGATTTCCTGGATTTATCTAGAAACCAAATTTCTGGAAGCATTCCGTCTAGCCTTGCTCGGTTAAGTTGTCTTGGTGTCTTCGACTTGTCCTACAACAACTTGTCACGAAAAATCCCATTAGGCATTCAGCTCCAGAGCTTTAACGCTTCATTTTATGCTGAAAATCTTGAACTTTGTGGCCTTCCACTTCCAAATAATTGTCCAGATGAAGAATCAACTCCAAGTCCAAGCAGAGATGATGATGCAAACACTCCAGAAGATGGGGATGATCAATTTATAACTGTCGGATTTTATTTGAGTCTGACTCTTGGTTTCTTTGTTGGATTCTGGGGAGTCTACGGAACTATAATGCTGAATAGGTCGTGGAGATACGGTTACTACAACTTCTTGACTGGTGTGCAAGATTTGCTCTAGGTGACAACAGCTGTGAGTACTGCCAAACTGCAAAGAAAATTCAGGAACTAATTAAACGGTAATACTCCTTAGTGTCAAGTGTATTTTAGTCAAGATTATTGGCTCTCACATATGCTTTTAATTTCTTCATCCTTAAACTTGATTCTTACACTTCTGTGTATCAAATTAATTGTTACTATTTTTTTTTTTTTGGTAGGGTCTCGCTGGGATAGCATCTTGTCGTCATTATTCAGAGTACTCATTTGATATTTGGAATCTTTCTAACTAAGTTTGTGCTCTGATATGATGCTCATTGTATTATTGAGTGGATGCTTAAAGAAACTTGTACGTGGCTCTCTTTCTCCATCATCAATCTATGCGTTATTAATTTTATGCTCCGGTCGGGAGAAATTCTAGAGTAAATCAGAAGTATTACACCTAATTAGAGTTCAATTATACTATTAATCAGAATAAAGACAGTTAAACTTTGCTCTGCTATTGATCAATGTTAGCATTTTTATTTATTGGGCGAAGAAATTTAAATTTTATATGGCAAATAAAAAATATTTCTTAGATTTTTGCATGCCTGGCACCTCTTTATTAGTATTAAATAAACTTCCAACCAAAAAAAAAAAAAAGAGATCTTGCTAAAGGATGTTCAGTGAACATAAGCATAAAGCTAAAACACACTACATAAAAAATAAAATAACTGAGCTGCATTTGTGGAGAACCCTGTAGCTTGGAAATCCATTAGCGCCTCTCACCATTTAATTCCAGAAAGGTACCTAGTAATAATAGTAAAAGAAAAAAGAAAAAAAAATCTATTAAACTTTAGTTAAATAAAATTTAATCTACTCCATAATCTTATTAACAAAGTAGGTGGTGAATTTTGTATGATTCAAGATCATTGGTAATTAATTAACAAAGAGATCGAACTTTACAAGAATTTACTCTTACTCTATTCGAACTGGTTATTAATTAAATTTCTACGTAGATGACATTATAACGATATTGATCAAAGACTAAAGTACATTTTCGGAGAAGACTAATTGACATGAACGAAGACTATGTTGTTTCAGATGAACGTGCTTGAAGGAACTTGTAAATGGTTCTCTTTAGCTCATCTGTTGGCATCTATGCTTCGGTAGTGATGGGCATAATATATTGATATATTTGTTTCTCTATTTATTTAATAGTTAGTCTCTTTTATTTATATTTTTAGATGATTAATTTATTTTATTGAACAGGAAGATAAACTAATGACTATGGAGTAAAGTAATCAACATGCTAAAACGTATGAAAATTGGAGAGAACCTAAGGATTTTTTAGATTTATCGTAGTGGGCTCAAGGCTAAATTGGAGATAAATTCATTGGCCCAATTTATAGCAAAATCAATGATAAATAACAGCCTAAATTAAATAGCTTGATTAGAAGTCCAAGTGGGGAGCACGTGAGCAAGACCCAAATCAAAGCTTAGAGTAGAAACCCAAGCCTTTCGGCTTTTAGGATTAAACAGGTCGGTGGCATGGCCAATACTAGCCCAAGCTTTCGGCTTTTACACGAGGGAAGAAAGAACTTAGAAGCCGCCGCCTAAAGGAATTGAAGCAACAATCCCGCTTGGATTTATTTCATGTTTGATTTTATTTATTTATTTTTATTCTCAATTCAATTATGTGTAATTAAATCTTCTATATTAAAGTTAAAAGATGATTTTTTTGTAATGAAATAAATTATTTTTTATTCAATTAATTCTCTATATGTGTGCTTTAATATTTATGGTTCTTGTTTCATATATTTAGTTGAATATAGTTAAATCTTTTCACTAACTTTGTCATATATTATTAATTAATTATCTAATTTCCTCATCAATTCTCTTGCTCATAAAATAAAAAATATAAAAAAATGAGGAATAGTAAATTAATTATTTAATTTCCTCATTAATCCATTATTTCCTCATCAATCCCTGACCCGGTTTTCTGTGAGTACAGGTCCGGGAGATCTCCGTTCTGAAGAAGACAGAGGAACAGGACGAAGGAGGTAATCCTGCTCGAGATTGAGCTTATCGCGAGCAGAAAGATCGAGACACTGTTTAAAACCGCGAGCAGAAGGTTCAGACAGTCCTGCTCGAGTGTTTGAAGGCACTGTTTGAAGGTTCGAGGCACTCGCTGAGGCACGCGGAAAATCGCATCAACATCTTTTGGCGCATCGTGGGGATCGGCACAAAAAGCCTGATTTCCTGATACATTCAAGACACACAACACAACGATGAGGGGAAACAACCGAAGAGGAGTAAGTCCGGAAGAATCAGTAACTTTGAGAGAAGTGGCCAATGAAGCCCGAATAGGAGATCCAGGAAAGAATGGATCGGATGGAAAACAGATCGATACTCGACCTCCTATTACAAGAATTCGGGGAGGAACAGAGAAAAGCATGTAATGATGTCCCGGAGTCCAGCCGAGGGAATGTTCATGTTCGGGAAAATGCGGGAGATGAAGCCCAAAGACCTAGGGCACCAAATGTTGCAGTGAGAGAAGAAATAAACATGGAGGAAAAGGGGTCTCGTCAACATTTGCAGGATCATGACCTCAACCTCTCGTGCGGAGGAGTTGGAGGGAGAGGTGCGTGAGTTGGCACAAGTTGTGGAAGATCTTGGGGAACGAAAGAGTCCAAGTGGCGAATAATGCTTGGACAACGAATCTCCACTCTCCGCGGAGATCATGGGTGTCACGATCCCACGTGACTTTCGCTTTCCGGATCTGAAATTTTCGGAAAAAGTGATCCGTTAGTGCATATAGAGCGGTTCAACGACATGACGGGGTGCAAGGTGCAGTCAGCGACAGAGGTGCGGGGCCTTCCAGCTCACTCTGGAGGAAGGGCGAGAGAATGGTACCGCAGACTCCCACGGGAAGCATTTTGAGCTTTGAGCAGGATGTGCGGGGAGTTCGCGAGAACAATTCAGGGCGCAGTGACCCCGAGGATGACATGATGGAGTCTGCCGAGTGAGGCGAAGAAGAAGAGTCCTTCCGGAGTTTATCAAAGATACCATAGATCGGTCCCAGATCTTGGTGCGTTCAACCATCCCCAAGCTCCGAGAGGATTAAAGGATGGTATTCGGATGGGAGACTATGGTATAACCTGCGGAGTCCTTCGATCCGTTCAGTATTCGGACGCGTCATGAACAAGTAAAGCTGGATATGGTAATCGAAGAAGAAAAGCGCAAAGCGAGAAGTGAGCGGGTTGGTGGAGCGAAGGAAGGAGAAAGTGAGCCCGCCTGAGGGACACGGGCTCCAAAGGCGTGAGAGACCGGGCTGCCTGCATAACCCATATCAGAGAGTTCCCCCGCCGCGGATGGTCCCCCAGCCACCTCGCAGGTCTCCAGGCCGGGATCATAGAGAATACAGGCGTCATGATGGCCACATACCTCGTAACCAGCCACCGAGTAGACCTGAAGTGAGCCACAACAGGGGTGATCGTTCATTGCCACCCCCACCAAGAAGCTTCCCGAGGGATAGGGCGATACAAGTAGTGGAACAGAGCCCTGCTTACGGACGGTATACAAAGTTGAAGGTATCTCTTGAAGAGATACTTCAAGTGGCTGAGGAGCGTGGACTGCTAAGCCCTTCAACATCGATGACCACGCCAGCTAGCAGGCGGAGCAGGGGGCAGTTCTGCCGCTTCCATAGAGACCATGGCCACACCACATCACAGTGCCATGATTTGAAAAACCAGGTGGAAGATTTAGTTAGGAATCGATACCTGGATGAGTTTGTAGAAGGAGGGCACCCGGTAGTCGAACAACAGCCTGAGGAAGGTGACCAGGCTTACGAAATAGATACCGAGCCACCATCCACGAGAGTAATTTCTGGTGGGCCAACGATGGCCGAAAGTTCCAACAGGGCCCGGAAAAACTATTGCACATATGCCTGCCGGCCGAGAAGTCCTATTCACTGCTCCTGCGGCCAAGAAGGCCAAGGTTCGGCAGGTGCCAATCATGTGGACAGATGAAGATGAGGAGGGGGTGCTGTACCCCCACGAAGATGCCCTGGTGGTAAAAGCCAATGTAGCGAATAAGGAAGTTGACCGAATACTGGTTGACTCGGGGAGCTCGGTAGATATTCTTTTCAAATCCACACTCGAGGATTTAGGAATAGCAGCGCGAGCCTCGAGCATCTGAGCACTTCTTTGAAGGGGTTCGGGGGAGGAAAGCTAATACCTCTAGGAATCATCAAGTTGGCAGTAACCATGGGCTCGAAGCCTTTCGAGAAGAACATGATGCTGGATTTCGTGGTGGTAGATGAAACCAGCCCATACCAGGCGATTCTAGGGAGGCCGTTTATGAGGATTAGCCAATGCGTGTTGTCCACCCATTACTTAGCCCTAAAGTATCGAGTAAATGGGGCTATAGGGGTCGTGAAAGGCAGCCAAAGGGTGGCGAGGAGCTGCTACGCTGTAGCTGCCAAAGAAACTATGCAGATTACCTCGCTAGACACGAAGGGGGAATCGAGAAACGGAAGGCAAGAGCCAGTTGAGAAGTTGGAGGAGCTCGAGGTGATAGCAGGAGACCCCGAGAAGAAATTCCGAATCGGCTCGGGCCTTAGTGAGCCGTTGAAGGAAAAGTTGGTGAAATGTCTGCGAGCACACGCAGATGTGTTCGCATGGACGCACGATGATATGCCTGGGATCGACCCAGAAGTGGCGTGTCACAGGCTGGCAGTACGGAGAGACGCTAAGCCAGTGAAGCAGAAGAGGAGGTGCGTTAACCAGAAGAGATACGAAGCCATCAACTGCGAAGTTGAAAAGCTGCTGAAAGCGGGATTCATACGGGAGGTATCCTACCCGAATGGATCTCGAATGTAGTCTTCAGTGAAGAAAGCAAATGGGAAATGGAGAATGTGTGTTGACTTCACAGATGTGAACAAGGCCTGCCCGAAAGATAGCTTTCCACTACCGAAGATAGACCAACTGGTGGATTCTACGGCAGGGCACGGGTTGCTTAGTTTCATGGATGCATTCTCAAAATATAACCAAATTCCCATGCACCAATCAGACGAGGAGTGTACAACCTTCATCACCAATCAGACGAGGAGTGTACAGCCTTCATCACCAATCGAAATCTGTCTGCTACAAGGTCATGCCTTCGACCTAAAGAATGCGAGGCGACGTATCGGAGGCTAGTGAACAAGGTTTTCAAGCCATTGATCGGTCGGACTATGGAGGTATATGTAGATGACATGATCACCAAGTCTAAAGGCGGAGGAGCATGTAAAGCATCTAGAGGAGACCTTCGCACTCCTAAGAAAGTACCGAATGAAGCTAAACCCCGAGAAATGTGCTTTTGGAGTGGGTTCGGGAAAATTCTTAGGCTTCATGGTGAGTCACAGGGGGATCGAGGCCAATCCAGAGAAGATCGAGGCGGTGATAGAAATGAGGTCCCTCGTAGCCTCGAGGAGATCATGAGTCGGCCAGGCAAACTAGCGTCCCTCAACAGGTTCGTATCCCGAGCCACGGATAAATGCCGAGTCTTCTTCAGGAAATGAAGAAGGGCAGGAAGACAAAATGGACGCCCGAATGCGAGGAGGCGTTCAGTGACTAAAAAGTATTTGTTGAAAGCTCAGTTCATCGTCAACACCTCGAGCGGGAGAGGTCATTGTTTCCATACTTGGTTGTATCCGATGGGCAACAAGCTCGGTTACGGTAAGGGAGGAATCGAGGTACAGATGCACTGTTTATTACACGAGCGAGCGTTGTTAGAGCGAAACCCGGTATCCAACCATGGAGAAGTTGGCGCTAGCCACAGTCACGTGACCGAAAGTCGAGGCCTTATTTTCGAGCACATTCGGTGGTGGTGCTTGACTAACCAGACCTCTCGGGCAAACTCTACACAAACACGAGACCTCCGGAAGGTTGGTTAAATGGTCGATGGAGTTAAGCGAGTTTGACCTTAATTACCGACCCCGAGCGACCATAAAAGCACGGTCTTTAGGCGACTTCGTGGTCGAGTGCAGCGGGGGTAAAGAGATGGAGAGCGAGCCCTCATCAAGCTCCCGGGCCTCAACCAACGCATGGATAGTCACGATAGATGGATCACTGTGGAAGTCGGGGATCGGGAGGCGGGGTGGTGCTCAAAAGTCCAGAGGGGACGGAGATGCAATACGCTGTGAGATTAGAGTTCGAAGTCACCAACAATCAGGCCGAGTATGAAGCTGTAATAGCGGGGTTGAAGCTCGCCTCGGTAGTAAAAGCAGAGGAAATAAAGCTTCGAACAGACTCACAGTTGGTAACGAATCACCTCGATGAGAGCTTTCAGGCAAAGGGGGAGAAGATGGACGCCTACCTTTAGAAGGTAAGGCAGCTAATGGGGAATTTCCGAGCTGTCGAGGTGGAACAGATCCCAAGAGGGAAGAATTTTCGAGCAGATATGATAGCTCGCATGGCAGCCGCCTCGGACCACAAGTTTCCAAAGTCTATCCCTTTGGAAATGAAAACCTGCTCTAGTATCGAGCAGGAGGACGAGATGATGAGCCTATCAACGAGCAACACCTGGATGGAGCCGATCACTTCTTACCTCAAGGAAGGGACAGTGCCGGCTGATAAGAAACAGGCAAGGAAATTGAGGTGCAAAGCAGCCAGGTACACTCTCATCGATGGGGCCTTATACAGACGGGGGTACACTCTCCCCTTGCTGCGGTGCTTAGACCAAGAGGAGGCTGATTACATCCTCCGAGAGATACACGAGGGAATCTGTGGAAATCATTATGGCGCGAGGTCCTTGTCTTTCAAGGCCTTAAGACAAGGGTATTTTTGACCTCGCATGCACCAAAATGCTCAGGAGAAGACGAGAAGCTGCAAGAGTTGCCATAGCTTTGCCAACCACCTGACTCAGCCTCTGGAGAACCTTACGGTGATGAATTCGCCATGGTCGTTTGCTCAATGGGGAATAGATTTGATTGGGCCACTGCCGAAGGGGAAAGCATCCGCCACCCATGCCATAGTCGCGATTGATTATTTCACCAAATGGGTCGAAGTGGGAGCCTTAACCAGCATCACAGAAGGTAAAACCACTGATTTCATTTGGAAGAATGTGATTTGCAGGTATGGGATACCACATGCGTTAGTCACCGATAATGGGAGGCAGTTTGATAATGGCAAGTTCAGAGACTTCTGTTAGAACCTGGGAATAGAGCTGAAGTTTTGCTCTCCCTCACACCCGCAGGCCAATGGGCAAGTAAAGGCCGCGAATAAAACTATAAAACGCCTCTTGAAGACAAGACTGGGAGAGCAAAAAGGGGCCTGGGTGGACGAGCTGCCTGGTGTCTTGTGGGCCTACAGAACCACACACAAAACGGCCACTGGAGAGACCCCATTCTCCTTGGCATTTGGGCACGAGCGGTGGTTCCACTGAAATAGGAATGGGGACACACCGGACAGAGCACTTCAACGAGGAGCAAAACAACGAGCAGATGTGTGCAGGCCTGGACTTGCTTGGAAGAAAAAAGAAAGGATAGCTGGCAAGATCTCAGAATATCAACAGAGAGTGGCTCGTTATTACAACTAAAAAGTACACATTCGCCAGTTCCAGGTGGGTGATTAGGTGTTGAGGAAAGTCAACTAGAGCACGAAGAACCCAAGGCAAGGTGTATTAGGACCAAACTAGGAAGGTCCCTATCAAGTCACTCAATTAGCAGGACTAGGAGCATACCGGCTGGCTCATACAGATGGACGAGAGGTTAAGAGACCGTGGAACGCACAACTCCTGAGGAAGTATTTTCAGTAGGTCTTCTTGTATTGTAAAATGCAAATGTAATATCTCTCCCCAAGATGGGATATGTAAGAGTATAAATGTATGTAAGAATAAGAAAAGCATTTATAATGTAAGTTCAAAATGAAGACCAGAAGCAGAAGAACTCCTCGGCCAGAAGTCCCAAAGCCTAAATCATTAGGCGGGACGGTGCCAAGCTCGGGTCAATTGAAGACCAGAGCAGGAGTAATATCAGAAGAAGCTCGGGTCAATTAAAAGGCTCGAGCAGAAGTTTAAGAAGAACTCCTCGGCCAGAAGTCCCAAAGCCTAAATCATTAGGCGGGACGGTGCCAAGCTCGGATCAATTGAAGACCGAGGCGGGAGTAATATCAGAAGAAGCTTGGGTCAATTAAAAGGCTCGAGCAGAAGTTCAAGAAGAACTCCTCGGCCAGAAGTCCCAAAGCCTAAGTTATTAGGCGGGACGGTGCCAAGCTCGGGTCAATTGAAGACCAGAGCAGGAGTAATATCAGAAGAAGCTCGGGTCAATTAAAAGGCTCGAGCAGAAGTTCAAGAAGAACTCCTCGGCCGGAAGTCCCAAAGCCTAAGTCTTAGGCGGGACGGTGCCATGCTTGGGTCAATTGCAGGCCCGAGCAGGAGTATAACAACAGAAGTAGAGATTCAAGAAGACGTTTGGGTCAATTAAAAGGCCCGAGCAGGAGTAGAGATTCAGAAGACGTTTGGGTCAATTAAAAGGCCCGAGCAGGAGAAGTTCAAGAAGAGCTCCTCGGTCAGAAGTCCCAAAGCCTAACTCTTAGGCGGGACGGTGCCTAGCGAGGGTCGATTGCAGGCACGAGCAGGAGTTCAAGAGGAACCCCTTGTCCAAAAGTCCCATGGCCTAAGCTCTAGGCGGGACGTTGTCTAGCAAGAGCCAAATGCAGGCTTAAGCAAGTCAAATGAGCTCGTAAAATAGACATAAGGCGTTTTTAGCCTAAGTCAGAGCAAAACTCCACCATGCATGGTTAAGCAGCATTACACTTGGGCATAAATGAAAATAGGAAGTCCAACACTTAGAAAATTTTTTACTCAGCAAGCATATTCAAAGTCAATTCAACATAGAAGACAAGAATGTGTGCACACGAGCGATCAATAGAGTTGTTCAACATGTATCTTTTTATTTCATTAAAATGATTACATATGTAAAAAAAGAAAAAAGTCCAAATTATTCAGTGAAGGGGTGTCTTGATGGCAGGTGGATGGCCGACATCCGCAGGAGGCGGCAGGAGGGACGTCGATGCGGCATGGGAGGGACGTCGATGGCCAGCGGAGGAGCATTGGAAGGAGAAGGAGCGAGCTCTCGACAGCACCATGGGGCTCGGATCGAGTAGCCGAGGATTGCTCATGTATTCACTACATACCCTTCGACCTTGGACATGTCGGCCTGGGTATGCCTTGCCAAAAGCATACATAAGGCGATCGTGGTGAGTCCGCCCATTGTTGTACTCGATGAGTGAGCTAGACCTTCGAGTGTCAATTTGCTCTTGAAGGCGAGTAGCTTCTCCTCCAGTGAGCTGCTCGTAGCAAGACTTACGTGTGTCCGGATCCTTCGAGGCATGCTTCAGCTCGTTCTTGGTCTCGATCAACTCCTCTCAAGCTCGAAGACCTTGGAGTCGGCCACTGTCTATCTTCTCGCAAGATTTAAATTCTCGTCCAGTGACTTCGATTTTCTTCCTTGACTCGTTCACGACTGCTCAAGCTCCGAACCTTGCTCGAAGTTCTTCACGGGAACTTAGAGTTACCTCATTAAGCTCGGTCGCGGATGCCAAAGCTCGTGAGGAGAGCCGCTGGAAGATCTTGAGCAGTGACTGCAGAGTGCGGGACTCTATCTCATCCGAGAACCTGCTGGTCGACTCTTTATTGAAAGCCCTCTGTTAAGGCTCGGAACGGCCGGGCTGACGTTGTTCCTGCACATGGCCAGTTGGGGGACGAGCTGGGTTAGCGGTCCTTTGTCTCCTGCGAGGAGGACCTTCCTCTGCCCTCTCAGTTGGTCGAGTAGATGAAGAAGCTCGAGCAGGTGGGGGCGGAACACTCGACTCTGCCCGAGGTCTCTTTGAGGTGCTCGCACCTTCCGCCGTCCCCACACGTCGATGCAACATTTCACGCATCCTACTGCTCATCTCTTCACCTGATACTAAATTGGACTCCGAAAAGCTCCGAGGTGTCAACAGCTCCCTGTACGAGCTCGCGTTTGAAAGAACAGTCTGCACTCGTGCTTGAAGCTGACCCCCAATCGGATAAGAAGCACCCCAGGAGACTGCAAAAAATAATCAAAACAAAACAATGAGAACAGACGCGAGCAGGAAAACTAAAAGTAAATCCACAGGGCAGATAAATGACCTGGAGTGTAAAAGTGCCGCGGGACTGGAGGGACCCCCTCGCTACGAAGTGCAGCGTGCCCCCACTCTCCCCCAACGAAGAAGAATTTGCTCTTCCAGTTGCCACCAGAGGTCGGGAGATCGGTGATGGGCTTTTACCCTTGAGTTGGAGGTAAGGTAATACCAACCAGCATCCTTGGGCTACACTTTAGCTGGTAGAGGTGTCTGATTTCCCCTACCGAGGGCTCACCTAGGTCACAGCGTTTCCACAAAACGAAGAGTCCGAAAAGGACCCTCCACCCATTCGGGTTCAATTGGGCAGGGGCCAGACGGAACCCAAACAGAACCCGGCCAAAATAAGGCTGGAGAGGCAGCCTAACCCCCCATTTGAAGCACTCCAAGTAGAAGGTTGTATATCCTTGGGGGACGGCTTGGGATTTCACCCCTGCCCGGCAACCTTAAAACTACACTATCAGGTATATTGTAAGTCCGCTTAAGTCTATCTAAGTCCAGGGGTGGTTTCACACCTCGGGAGGTCAATGGGGTATTCCCCACGTTCAGACCTTTGATTGGCCCTCGTCCTTTGCTGCAGCTGGGTCTCAGTCACGGGTAACTCTCTCTCTGGACTAGAATCCCTCACGGGGATTATGCTAAGCGGTTGTGCCTCAATAGAGGAGGAAGAGTCCTCCGACGACATCCTACGGTGCTCTGAGGGATTTGACATTTTCCTAAGGGTGTGAACTCACGGGGGGCAGGAGAAGAAACAGAGTAGTGGCAGGAGACGGAAGAATGGCTTGTGCACGAACACGAAAGGAAGTGTGGTTGGCGGAAATCACCTTGGCGGGAAGAAGAAGAGCGATGGCGGCGGAGAGCAGATTAATTGTGAGTTTGAGCGAAAAGTAAGCAAATAGAGGAACAGTGAAGAAGTTGGGCATTTTTAAAGAGGTGAGCGCGTCCGCTCATCTGGCAGCGTGCGTTTCGAGGACACGACCTTTTAGGTCACGTCCATTCGAATTTCAAATGCACGGCTAGGATCGACCACGTGTCCCGCCTAAAGGTGAAGTGGTCGAGGTGGGAGGCAGTTGGGAAACGTGGGGAAGAGTAAAAGGCGCGATCGACCCATCATTCTCGAGTTTCGAGTCTTATCTCGCTTCACTCAAAAGACTAGAAGCCGGGGACCGGTGTTCGGGTAATATCAGACAGGCCCTCGAAGCCTTTCGACTCGAGTAAAACACCCAGAGGACGGCCTAGCCGAAGCAGCCCATCCGGTCAAAGGCTGGTCAAGGTCGAGAGTTCGGCACTCCTTAGCCGACTCGAGGTCATCCTTCGGTCGAAGTTGGTCAAGGTCGAGGCTAAGCACTCCATCGCCTGCTCGAGGTCGTCTCTCGGGCTAAAGGCTGGTCAAGGTCGGGAGCCAAGGCACATCTTTTCGCTCGCGGAGATCCACGAGCACAGCTGGGTAAGACCCGAGCCAGGGCAACCCGACCCGTTTTCTCAGAATCCCGGCACACCTTTTAATGTCTGACCAGGGTCCCACATGGTATGGTGGTGATCATCGTTGTCGGTGGCTCGCACATGCCTCCAGGTGTCATGATTCCTAGCGCACTTGCCCGACATGGTGATCCGGCCACGTGAATCGGGTTAAGGGGACGGTCAGCTCATCCCTAGGGAATATTCCGCTAATCCGTACCGTCGGAGGGACCCAGATACCACTAACGTGGGAGTGAACAGCCTGGAAAGGGAAAGAGCGGGAAAAATGGAGTACAAAAGGAAACGAAGGGGAACGTTACAAGGGTTGGCAATTTTCATTCACAAAGGATCTGTAACCTCAAACAGGTTCTTCCTTTTCTAATTTCTCTTATCTGAACTTTCTGAAAAAATACCATACTTATCCAAAAAAGGGGGGGGCGAAATAATACCCCTTTCATCTTTCCAGTCCCCCTCACTAAGGGAGATACCAAAAAGACAAACATGATTACTGACTTGAGCGTTGGAGGATTTTCGCCAGAACACGCCTGGCGACCCCTGACCCGGTTTTCTGTGAGTACAGGTCCGAGAGATCTCCGTTCTGAAGAAGACAGAGGAACAGGACGAATGAGGTAATCCTGCTCGAGATTGAGCTTATCGAGAGCAGAAGGATCGAGGCACTGTTCAAAACCGCGAGCAGAAGGTTCAGACAGTCCTGCTCGAGTGTTTGGAGGCACTGTTTGAAGGTTCGAGGCACTGTTGAGGCACGTGGGAAAAACTGCATCAACAGGTATTATTCTTTTTTAATAATCCTTGTAAATGTTGTCTTTCTTTTGCTAAATTTTCTATAAAAACACAGTATAATTAAGATATCTTAAAAATCTTTGAATTTGTTCATTAGATTCTAATTTATTTGGAAATAAATATATTTTTTAAAAATATGAGGTTACATCTTTGTTCCTACTTCATCAATAATTAACCCTAGAAACTCTATTCTAGGTTTTATTATTTCAGCTTTTTTGTTTAGAAAGTACTATTCCATGTTTCTTGCATTTTTTTACAAAAGAAACTAAATGATTAATATGATCTGTATTTTTTTGTAAAAGAAACTAAATGATTAATATGATCAACTTTATTATTTGAAAATATCAATATATCATCCACATAAACAATACATAATTCATGAAATTCTTTAAAGATTTTATCCATCATTCTTTGAAATATTTGTAATGCATTTTTTAATCCAAAAGGCATCAATATCCATTCAATATATCATCCACATAAACAATACAGAATTCATGAAATTTTTTAAAGATTTTATCCATCATTCTTTGAAATATTTGTGGTACATTTTTTAATCTAAAATGTATGACTATCCATTCATATTGTCCTTAAGGTGTACTAAAAGCAATAAGTGGTATACTATTTTCTTCAAGCTTAATTTTCTAAAATCCGGATTTGCAATCAAATTTGCTAAATATCTTTTTGATAATTCCATAAGTAATTAATGTATTCTATAAGGTAAAAGGCATCATCAAACTTAGAATATTTATTTAACTCTTTATAGTTTATGACCATACAAATTTTTCCTCACTTAATCTCTGTATGGTTCCTAACCACAAAGGCTGAGCTGTTATATGGACTTTTAGATTCTCTTATAATTTTGAGATCTAAGAGTTCATAGGCTTGACTCTTATGATTACATTTGAATCTTTTAATTTAATCTTAGTATAGGTTTTATCAATTTCCCATAATTGAATTAGAATTTTACCAAAATTTTTATCAAGTTTTTCTAAGATTTTTTCATAATCTGTTATGATTTGATTAATTTTATATTAAAACCATCACGCTGGCTGCGTCGAAAATATAATTTTTGAGTTGTTCACCTAAGGGGATTATAAATTCTTGATGTTATAATAGAATGATTACACTATGTTTTAAGGGTAATTGTTTCGTTAGTCATTATATAAATAAACTGTTGAAGAAAATTTACCCCTAAAAGTATATATGTGCCCATATGGTCATAAGACCATAATATATATATGCTTAATATATAATTGTTAATTGGAATCAATGTTCTGATTCTACATATTCTAAGAGAAATTTGTTCTCCATTGATTCCTTATCCTGTTAAAGATTTATAATCTTTTCAATAAGATTTTGGATAAATTCTTGAATTAACTAAACTAACTCTTGAACTAATATCAATTAAAGCATGGAACCATTCAGGCTTATACTCATAATATGGTATAATCACTTTTACATAGACTATTAAAGGATTAGACATATCTTCATAGTGTTTGTTTTATTCTTTCAATTATTATAGATATCTTTCTATCTCTTATACAGTAGGGAGAAAATTCTAAAAAGGGTTCATTCCTAATAACAAATTACTTATTTTTGTTTCATTTTATGGTTCTATAAAGAAAGGAAAGATAAATTATATTCCTTTAATCCTTAGTGGTATGGCATAATATTAACTTAGAGTCTTTCTTTCTCCATTAAATCTTACATATGTATATGGTTCAATTAAAATTTTTCTCTTTAAATATTTAATCATTTTGGAGTCTACATAAGATTTTACAACTCTCATATCTAAGATGGCAAGGGTTTCATTCCAGGACTTCCTAGTGTGATATTCAATTTTATTTTTAGGTTTTGATTATTTTTTCTGACATATGCCAAAACTTCATGTGATGGTAGAATTACAAGATGGCTAC
The DNA here is from genome assembly GCA_025617385.1 of Murraya koenigii. Lineage (NCBI taxonomy): Eukaryota > Viridiplantae > Streptophyta > Magnoliopsida > Sapindales > Rutaceae > Murraya > Murraya koenigii. Next base: position 19,097,964 of record CM046818.1, read on the forward strand.
ACTAGTAAAACTTTGAGTTATGCTTAACTCTGAATTTGTTTCAGGTATAGAGGATAATCTCCTTCCTCCTATAATTATTCTACGTTCTGGTGTATATTTTATATTTTTAAATGTATTTCCTCTAATCAAATTAGGTTGACTCAAATCTATTTCACGTTCCTCTGGTAAATCAATTTTTTTTAATATTTTAGGAGATTGTATTTTTCCAACTTTACTAAAAGTTTGTCTATTTCTATAAATTCTTTATTAGGAAACATTTCACTGTTTGCCGAATTTGCATATTCTATGGCATATTTTATGCTATATGGATATGATCCATCATACATTATATCAAAATATTTGAAATCATGACTTAAGGTTAAAGTCTTTTTTATATTTTTATCTTTAAGACTTATAGAATATTTATGATATATTTTAAATATTAACTTTTTATAACTTAGATTTCCTTGTATTATTCCAAGGAGTACATGCTTTCAATCATTTATCTTATTATCCAATACAATTAAGTTTACCAGACTATTAATTCCTTCTCTAAAATGAGCTTTTGTCATAATTTAGATTCCTCTAATATAAATATATCCAATTTTAGACCTATCAGTAGATCTAATTCTATCTATCTTTTCTTTTATATCTGATTTTAATCATAAATGTATATTTGTATTTCTTAGTGCATATCGAATTTCAATTGGTTCTTCTCTTATAGTAGCATTAAAATACATTATATTTCTTCTTTTAATCATATTAGGAATTCCTTGTGCTAATTTATTGACCGAAGTCATAGTGTTTCTAATCATTTTTTATTAATCTTCAGATATTTTTTTTTATCAAAGATTAATTCTCTATTAAAAGAATTTTGTTCTTCTAATTCTTCATCTTGATATAAATCTATATTATCTATTTCTTCTATATTCATTCTGAACCAGAACTACTTACAGTCTCGTTAGATATATAATATATGCTATCATTGTCACTAATATCTTTACTATCATTGATTAATTCCAATTCATTGAAATCTTTAAACATTTGAATACTTGCTTTATTTTTCTTGGGATATTTATCTACATAATGCCCTTCTTTATTACATAACAAACATATACATTTTTTAAGTCTTTTTGCCTTAGATTTTCCTTTATATTTATTTTTCTTAAAGAATTTTTTTCTGATATTTATTTTTCTTAGAATACTTTTATTATTTTAAAGAATTTCTTCTTTTTGAATTTTTTCCTATGTTTATAGGTTTTATCTGAACAACCAAATCTTGGTGGTTCTTCTAATCTTAAACAATATAATCCTCGATTTTGTTTTTTCGTTAATCTTCTATCTCTTATTTCAAAGCACCATAGATTTATCATATTTCGAGTAAACCTGATTTTATTACCTAGAATATCAGTGTTTGTACTATCTTTGTATTCTTTAATATATTATTGCATAATCTTTTTGCCCATGGGTCTGAGATCTTTGTAAAGTATAAATTGTTGAAATATATCTGTGTATTATCTTCTTCACGAAATTCGCATTTATAATATAATTCTTCAAAGCTACAGGTGTAAGCTTCTAAGTAATATATATCACATTTTTTAAGCCTAGCTAATTTCATCATATTTTCCATTATTTTTCTTTTTTATTCTTGTTGAAAATAGGTTTCCCAATCTTCTCTTAAAAATTCTCTTCTTATCTCACATTCAAACCTATTCAAAACTTGATCTATTGTTTCATTTTCGTTAGGATTATCTTCGTTAATATCTTTTTTTTTAATTATTATTATTATTTAATCTCACGAACCATTATGCTACTATTCCTGTAAATGAGGTTTTAAGGAATTCTATAGCACTATTTCTGTCAAATCCATTAAATGCAAGTGCAATTTTAATAGATTTTACCCAATTTGTTATAATTTATTTCTACCTTTAAAATAATCTATATCCTATCATAGATGATTGACCATTCTTTATATTCTCTTGGAGTTTTATATTTTCTTTTAGGTTTGCTAGCCTTAAAATATTGACTTTGTTGTCTTTCATATTGGCATCTTTTCTCTAGCATAAGAAACTATATTACTAGATTCACCTTGTTCAAAGACTCTTGACTTTGTTTCATTAATATTTAGATATTCGATTCTTTTTTCTTTTATATCTTGTAAACTAATAAATACATCCTCATTTTTATCTTTATCAAATAGTTCTTTTAATCCATTATTAGTGATTTCACTTAACATTCTTAAACTTATCAGTTCTTCATTTTCCTTTATTTTTATTAAATATTGGCCTTATTATAGGCTGAATTTCATTATTTTTATTTTTATTGTAGTATATAATTGTATCCTATAAGATTTTATTCTATTGTTGAATTATCATATGTAATTCTTCCATGTTATTATTAATATTTTGGACTTCAATTTTCTTGAAGTTTCCCATGAATATTTATGAAAAATTTATTACCTAATTACTTAATAATTTTTTCGATCTTATTTAATTGAATTTCAATCTTATTCAATTTTATGTCTAATGAATTTTTATTTATAGTACTTATTATTTCCTATTTTAATATATCTTGATCTTCAAATTTAACGACTTGTATTATTTGTTTAACTTGATCAAATTCTTAGCTCATTTGATCTCCTAATTTTTTTATTTGATTTATATTTTCATTAGTAAAATCTTTGATTTCAAATATTTCATTAACACTTTCTATATCATTTATAGTTAGGTTGGGATTACCTAATTTATTCAATAAATATAGAGAAATCCAATTTAACTTATTATTTTCCCACATATCTAAATCGTTAATTAAATCAAAGGGTAATCCTCTTTGTCTATAACTAGGAGGTGGAAACCTACTAGTTTTTATGTTTTGTGAAATTACTAACGGCTCAAGTAATTTATTCATAATATTATCTGCATAGTATTTCTTTACATTCTATTAAATATTTATGATATATAATATCCCTTATTTATTTGGAATATGATTTTTCTCTAAGCCTTTATTTATTAGGCAAAGTTCATAAATATATAAATCCTTATATCGTAATAGCATATTACTAGAAGAATGATTTTTACTTCTGATTCTTTTATTGATCCAATATATTTGTTTCTCTGTTTAATAAACAAAAGTTATTATAATCTATCGCAAGATCATCATGATAATCTTCAACAGAATTGATATCACATCCAAGACCAGCTGCCTCTATCTAGCCCGTTTCTAACACACATTGGATTGCATTTATATTTTCATTGGATTGTAAATTTGGGAGGAATCTTTAAATCAATGTAGAAGAATCAAGGGAAGAAAATAGAAAAAAATATTGGTGACATATCTTCAACTTCTTGAGTGGTATAAAACATTTGCTCAAATTTAGTTTATTGGGGAACTTAAAAATAAATTCAATACAAGGGATCCCAAAAACTTCAATTTATTGGGTATTTCAATTAAATTCACATGAATTGGGAATTAAATTCTTTAACTCATGGGAACATTGCATTTAAGTTATGGGGGCAATATGGGCTTAAATAACAAATGTAATTTAATGGTGTGTTTACTTCTCATATTGTGAAATAGAAATTTAAAATCAGAACCATTGACAGTGTTTGCTTTACAAAATAGAGATAGTAATAGGAATATGAGTTGGAATCGTAGGGTCCATCTAAATTTTAGAATAAAAAATAGAAGATTGATTCCTCTGGAGTTGGGAATCAAGCTCCCATTCCTTGGATTGACAATTATTGTACAGATCGTTTTAGCATCCGAATTATTCTAAATAATATAGTATTTTTATATGTTACTTGATTCTGAGTGGGCACTTAAAGAGCTTATGTTTGGTTCAGTTTCGATACACGTGTTTGCATGTGCTTGGTTTACTCTAATAATATCCTGTGTTACGGATCAATGTCCGCATTTTTAAATTCCCATGGTGAATAAACATTTTGATTTTTGCAAGTAAAAGTCATCTCTCTTGCTTTCTTCATTTTATAAGCATTTTGATAAGAATAATTTGAACCCTCAGCAAGATAGGATATTATCATCTTAAATATCAGTTTCTTGTTTTGTTTTAAAAAACAAAATCAAAGAATCAAGTAATAGGTACAGAAATGTGAAAGAACAGAGACTTTTCTTGACTTTTAACATCTTAGATTGTCATATCCTAATATACAATCGACGCTCTAACTGAAGACTTTTTTTGGCTATAATAATTAATACAGATTATACCCAGTATAAATTGGCATGGATTCAAAACTAATAATAATTACAATGTCATCCACATTATTAAAAGTTTACCATTATTAAGTCATTTTTTTTACCTTTTTACTAATTAATCTAAAAAATCTAAAGATATTCTTTAAAATATTTTTGTCTAATTAATTTATTTTCATTTAAATAAAATTTAATAATTAACATTATTATTAGTCTCCATGACTTATGATAATAGAGCAGTAGATTATTACTATTTATATCTTTTTATATTTTTTAAATTATTATTATTTATTTATACAATAAAATTAATTTACATGTTTTAATTCAAAATATTAAAGGATTATATTCACGTCAACACGATTTATGTAATGATAAAAATATAAATAATATTTTCTTTTTTATGCTCATTAAGATATTTATTATTTATTTAAGTTTTAAAATTTATAAGGATGCAAATGTAAAACGTAGATTTTCTGCTTTTTACCGTGGACAACCATACTTTATAAAAGGACTAATGAATGGTGTTGAAGTTGCTGACTTAAAAATTTAGCACTTTCTCTTCATTTTCTTTGTTTGCCGTTTTTCCACAGCAAGAATAAATGGATGTTGATTGTGTGACTTTCTTTATCCATTATTAAATTGTTGTGTGTTTGGATTTGTCGAGATATTTACTGCCTTAATTAATATGGGAAGGGACGTCTCCATCCTCAACATTTAAAAAAAAATAATTACCAACACCTTAAAGATTTAAAAAAAAATAATCAAGAATTCAATTTGATTATAATACCTTTTATTTCTATTATTCCAAAAATTGACTTAAAAATTTTTAATAAATACAGATATTATATAAATAATATAATCTATGCAGTAAATTAACAATATTAAAATATTTTAATAAATTTAATATGTAAATTATTGTATTATTTAATAATGTATTTTTATTTATTGCAAAGATTTTAAATAAATATTTGCATTAAATACATTTTACAATTAAGAAAATTCATATATTAGTCATGATAAAATTATTATGTAGCATAATATTCAAAATAATATTAATTTTAGTAAATTTATTTAAATATTATGATTGTATTTATTATAAAATTTACTTTAATATAATAAAATATATCTAATAAATTGTAAAATATTAAAATATTTTTAAATATTTAAATTATTTTAAATTATATATTATTACATTTTTTTAATTTTTAATTTTTAATTATTATAAAACATTAGAGCTATTTTTTTTAATAATAGAGATAAATGATATTATAGTCAAAAAGAGATTTTAGTGTCTTTTTTTTTTTAAAACCTTAGGAGTATTGGTGATAATTTTTCCAAACCTAGGGGTGTAGATATCATTTTTTTTTATTCATCTCTCAATTGTCATATGCTAACTATAACCAACGCTCACGATGAAGACTTTTCTTCGCTTCAATAATTGATGCTTACAACATCCCCAAAAAACTCTTTAAATAAGATTTTATTTCTTATTTGAAGTGTCATGTCAATATAAAATACTTCAAAGACATGTTAATTTAGTTTCTTCATATAAGAATTGTTTTTCACTCTTTAATATTGTTGAGTAAGTTTCTCACCCTTCTATTAATATTTTATTATTATTTATTGAAAAGATAAAAATATTATTAACATCTATCCAAAAACTTTTTTTCTAGCCTATTAAAGATTATTAAATTTGTTGAGAATAAATAGAGAGTAATCAAATTTAATATAATGAAAGATTTGATTAAAATAATATTAATTTATTCTAATTTGATGAGTCTTTTGGAAGAGATTTTGTTTTTCTAATCTTTTATTTGCCACATAGGTAAACAAATGATTATTTGAAGAGTAAAATTTAAATAGTCTTTTAGAGATGCTCTTATTACATAGAGTAGTATAAATTGGCATGGAATTTTGATAAAATAACATATCCTGAAAGCTTATGATAATTACAATGTCTCATCCAAATTGTTCCCCATACTTGAATATGCAGCTTCGTTTTCTGTGATATTTTTTTAATTAGAGCCTAGAGTTGTTGATTCTAACAACATAATAATAGGGTGCATTGATGAGGAGAGAGAAGGGCTTCTCACATTTAAACAGAGCTTGGTGAATGAATATGGCATTCTGTAGTCATGGGGAAGAGAATATGGAAAAAGAGATTGTGGTAAATGGAGAGGGGTCTGCTGTAGCAATACAACTGGCCATGTCAAGGTGTTTAATCTTCGAAGATCCTGTTGATGCAGATTTCTAGTCGCTTCTACCTCGAGTAGGTTCTCCAGCTAGCTCCTGTGTCTCTCTATTCACTGAAATGGTGATGCCTTCTAACCTGTGCTCACAGAAAAAATGTCAAAGATCACTGGGTGTTTTTCCGGCGTAGATCGACATTCAATTTAGTAATCGGGCCAACTCTTAGAAAATTCTCCCTTAATGAAAGAAGGAAAAACACAAGAAAGTAGCTAACTCCTTTTTTTTCTTTTTCTCAACCTCTTTCTATTTAAAATCCAACCCCTTTTTCCCATTTTTTTTTGAGGTATTTAGTTGGATCTTCCGTTCCTCGCCATTACTCTCGTAACACACGTTCCCCACTTCTCATGCACCCGTCTGTTTTGGGACAGTTACTTAATCACTACGATGAAAATTGATTGTGCGTGGGAGTTATTCCCCCATTCTCTAAGAGAGTCGCTTAATTGTCTCTCACTGTGGGCTTGGGCTAGGGCTGCTATACTTAGGTTTGGCTCGAGGACTGGTTCATACCTATTTTTGATGCTACCTATAACATGATGAGTGCTCGCTTAGCTACAGTGAACATTCCTACTATTCTTAGCTTAGCTTGAGTAGACTGCGAGCTCCTGGTCTCAGCTAGCTTGATATCTAGCAGGAGTACCTTTATATTAGCGATTAATACTACTATTTTGGCTGGCTTGACCTCCAGCAGGCGTGCTTTTTATTTTTCAAATACCAGTTCTCTAGTTTCTAATCTTAAGAATGAAACGAGATAAGACTAGAAATTATTTATTCGAGCAGGTTTGAGGTGCCCTTTTATGACCCGTCTCTTCAGTCATTTTGTATTTAATGTGGGTGACGTGGGTTGTTCTAAGCCACTCATTTGAATTCAGAGAGGCGGTTCGCTGAACAGACGCGTTCCCTTGTGTAACGTGCCGCCTGTTGGAGTGACTCTCTTACTTCTTTATAAATCCCTAAGTTTGTCTTCTCCCTTATTTCATATTTCGTCATACTGCTGAAAGTTACCTTTTGGTGCTTGTAAGAAATCCTCTTCTCGATTGTAGTTATTGCAATTAATGCTCATCGAATTGTTCTAATGTATAAATCCCTCGACTTCTTCTTCTTGTCCTTGTTGTTTTTTATTTTGGGGTTCTTTATTTTTCATTTCTGTGTACTACGGTTCATATTTTTGAGATCTGACATAAGTTTGTTGTGGTGAAGCCATTAGTCCTTAGGAAAATGTCTGCCATACTAAAACCCAAAAAGATGTCTCCCGAGGAATCCTCTTCTTTTAGCAATTCCCAAACTGATAAAAAAATTATAATAAGAAACCCAAGTCCCGATCAGACTACTAATGTTGTCGGTGATGTTGTCAAGGACGACGTCCTTAAGGAATTCAGGCCAAGCAAAAGGCAAAAGACTGGTCATAGGTCAGAGGCTTAATCATTCTCCATTGACCATATGAGGTGTGAGACCTCTCAATAGGATTTAGATAAACTTAGAGGCACTTACTGCATTCCTAATAGTGTTGGCCTTCATCTTCCAAACAAAAATAACACTCCTAGTTGCCTTCCTCAAGGATACGTCACCCTATACCTTGAGTGTTTTAAATGGGGTATCAGGTTACCTTTACAACCTTAGTTTGCCCAAATTCTTTCCCAATTGCATCTAGCACCAGGGAAATTAAATCCCAATGGGTGGAGGATTTTTTCTGGCCTGTTGTTCATTTTATGCAATTAGTGTAATATAGGTGAACTTGTAGAGAATGAAATAAAGAATTTATATCAACTGAAATGTAGTCCAAAAGACATGGGTTGGTATTATTTTATAACTAGTTCAAAGGACAATAAACCCATCACTAATCTCCCCACATCCAGTGGTAATTAGATAAGTAAATTCTTTTTTGTCGGGGGAAACTAGAGGCTAGCAACCTCTACATCAAGAGAATTTATCTAAATTCCTTCTTGCTTTTGCACACCAGGTCATTTGCTGCTCATTATGCCTTCTCTTTTGGTCCTTCTCCTTACCCCTTCTTATTATTGTTTTTTCGTCTTTGTAGTTTCTTGGAGTGTGTCATATAAGACCAGGGAAGAACTGAAGCTGCACGTGGACACTGCTTTAGACAACGCTAGCTCGTGCAAAGAATTATTAATGTACAGTAACTGGTCGAGTTTAACCTAGTGTACGAGGAAGAAAAGATGAACAACAGTATCCTCGCCTGATTGAAGAAGCGCTCTAGCACTGTTGATAGTCTGAACAGCTCCTCTGCTCTACTGAAGAAGCCAAGAGTTGACCTTACTGCTTTCCTTATCAAAATTCTTCCTCCTTTTTCAGAAGGCGGGAATGTGGTCGAGAAAGCTTCTTTAAAGGATTCTGTTGCTATTGTTCTCGCCAGGACCCCGTTAACATGTCCAAAGGAGGAAATTGATTTTGCTGCGTCTTATATTAAGGAGTTTACAAAGTACATGCACGAAGATCTTGCTGCCGAGTTAAAAACCTTCAGCCTTAATGATCTAGCTAACTCTTTCCAGTATTTTGTATACCAAGCTGCTACTACTTCCACAGCTTTCAAGTCAAGGGTCCTGAATTACGAAAGGAGACTTAAAGTTGAGAATCAAAGATTGAAAAAAGATCTAAAGGAGGAGAAGGAAGAATCAGTAAAGCTCCAAACTGATATCTCCACATTTAAGGAGAAAGCTGCCATGGCTGATTCAAAAGTGTTTCAACTTGAGAAGGAGTCAGAGATGAGCTTTTGAATGCCAAGAAGGATCTTGACGTCCAGAGATTCTCCTTTGAGAGGACTATGGAAGCTAAAACTTTGTGACTCTAATGTAGGCTGGACTCTATGGGCAAGCAGCTTACTGATAAGTATAACAACAGGCTAACATTCTGCTATAAGTGAATCATGTCAGTCTTAGGCAAAGAATACCTTGAGCTGGACATGACTAAACTCGAGACTGGAGTAGATGCCTATATGAGCCTGTAGGATGCCAGGAGCAAGGACCCAGCAGCTGAGAGAGTCAACTTCAAATATGGAGGTTGTTGCTATGGGACCTAAAGAAATTGCTCTCTCTACCGAGGAAGGTCCCCAAGTTGTGTCCGGTGTGGACCAGTCTCCCTAAGTTACTGATCAAGCTGCTGACCAGTCTACCGAAGCTCCTTAATTTTCATTGTAACTTTTATGCAATGGCATTGTAAACTCTAGTTTTTATTATCTTGAATGAAAAGAAAGGAAATTTTTTACTTTTGCTTTCTCTTACGACTTTTAATTTATTCTATATTTTCTTAGCTCAAACAAGCTTTTAGCAAGTTTTAAGTTTTGTCCTACTTTAAATAGACTCTCTGACTTTAACTTGTTATATTTGCCTTGTCCGTTTCTAAAGACATGAACTACTCAAATTGGCTCTTAGTAACTTTGGCGTCTCATTTTACCATGAATAGATGTCTTTAAGACTACTGGCCTTGACAACTTTCAGAGCTTAACTTGCTCAAGTTGATTCTGGTTTCGTTTGGCATTTTGTCTCGCCTTGAACAGGCTTTGAGACTTTTGGCCTTAGTAACTTTCAAAGCTTAACTTGCTTTAGTCGACTCTGGCTTTGCTTGGTTCTTTGCTTGGCTCGAGCAGGCTTTGAGACTTCTGCCCTTGGCTTAATTTAAGAGCTTACCTTGCTCGAGCCAACTCTAGCTTTACTTGTCTCTTTGTCTCACCTCGAGTAGGCTTTAAGACTTCTAACCTTAGCTTTGTTTAAGAGCTTACTTTGCTTGAGCTAACTCTGGCTTTGCTTGGCTCTTTGTCTCACCTCAAGTAGGCTTCTAGACTTCTGACCTTAGCTTAATTTGGGAGCTTACTTTGCTTGAGTTAATTCTGACTTTGCTTCGCTTTTTGTCTCACCTCGAGTAGGCTTTGAGTTTGAGTTAATTCTTACTTTTGGCCTCAACAATTTTTTGTTTTTAGTTTGAATTGCTCGAATTAAATCAATTCTGAAAGCATTCGTCCCTGCTTTTTATTCATGAAAAATATATTACATACTTTAAATTAAAGAAAGCCGAATATATTAACATTGCTTTACAAGGAAACTTATTGTAAATACTTTTTAAGTGTTCTGTATTCTATGGTCTCCTGACTTCTCGTCCATCGGGATAAGCTAACTTATATGCCCTCGGACCTAGCACCTATGAAACCCTATAAGAACCTTCCTAATTTGGGCCTAGCACCCCTTGATTGGGATCCTCGGTGCTTTGGTTGACCTTTCTAAGCATCCAATCCTTTACATTAAATCGGCGGATGTGCACTTTTTAGTTGTAATAGCGAGCTACCTTCTGCTGGTAATCTGCTATCTTCTTTGATGACCTTTCCCTCCTTTCTTCTAACAAGTCCAAATTTTCGTAAATCTGGTCGTTATTTAGCTACTTATTAAAATGCTCTATCCGGCTAGTGCCCACCCCTATCTCTGCTGGGATCATGACTTCATGTTTAAATGATAAGGCCAATAGTGTTTCCCCCGTGGCGGTCTTGTGCGTTCTATAAGCCCACAATACATCGAGTAACTCATCAACCCACGCTCCTTTTTGCTCTCCTAACCTGGTTTTCAGGAGTTATTTTATGGTTTTGTTTATCGCCTCCCCTTTCCCGATTGCCTGCGGATGCGATGGTGAGCATAATTTCAACTCTATTCCCATATTCGCACAGAAGTCTCTGACCTTATTGTTGTCAAACTGCTTTCCATTAACTAAAAGCATGGGAAATTTTGTATTTGCATATTATATTTCTTCAAATAAAATAAGTTGTTTTGCTCTATATTATTTTGCTTAAAGCTTCCACCTCAACCCACTTCGTGAAATAATCAATCGTGGCCACTGCATGTGTTGCTGATGATCATCCTTTTGCTAGAGGTCTAATCAGATCAATTCTACATTGAGCAAATAGCCATGGCGAGCTAATCACTATAAGGTTCTCTAGTGGTTAAGCTCAAAATTGGTGAAGCTCTGGCTTCTCTTGCAACTCCTGGTCTTCTCTTTTGCATTTTGGTGCATTATAGACCAGCATTACCCTTGCATAAGGACTTTAAAAGATAAAGACCTTGTACTAGAGTGGTTTCCATAAATCCTCTTGTATATTTTTCTGAGCAAATAGTCTATTTTTTCCTCATTTAAGCAGGGTGGCAGCGGCAATGTGTATCCTCGCCGGTATAGTACCTCGTTAATCAGCGTGTATCTTGCTGTCTGACACTTTAACTTTGTTGCTTGCTTCTTGTCAGCAGGCACAATCTCTTTCCTAATGTAGGAGACAATGGGTCCATCCAAGTGCCACTCGAGATTACACTCATCACCTTTGCTTTCTACTCAATGCTCGAGCTGGTTTTGATCTCTACAGGAATCGATTCAGGCATCTTATTATCTGATACAGTAGCCACTTCTGCTATCATATATGCCCAAACATTCTCTACTCTTGATATCTATTCCACCCATACTGCTTAAAATTTCCTAATTAATTGCCTAGCCTTGCAAAGGTAGACCTCTATCTTCTCTCATTTCCCTTGAAAGCTATCGTTGAGATGAGTTGTTACTAACTGAGAATTTTTCTTACCATTACTTCTTCTGTCTTCACTATTCACGCAGTTTTAACCCTGCGATGATGGCTTTATACTCAGCTTAATTATTGGTAGCTTTGATCTCGAGCTTCACTGCATATGAAATTTCCACACCTTTAGGGCTAAGTAATACTACTTATACTCCAGCTCCTTGGTCCCCACACGATCCATCTACTATAATAACCTAGACCTTTCTTAGAACAAGCTCTCTTATTGCTTGTTCATTATCTGCACCCATGTAAGTTCTGTGCATTCGGCTACAAAATCTACTAGAGCTTGTGCTTTAACTGTTGTCCGAGATTAGTAACTGATATCAAACTCGCTAAGATTTTTCGACCACTTCACCAGCAGACTAGAGGTCTCAGGCTTGTGCAAGATTTGTCTAGGTGGCTGGTTTGTCAATACCACTATTGAATGCACTTGAAAATAAAGCCTCAAATTTTGAGTAGCTGTTACCAAGGCGAGTGCCCATTTCTCTACTTGCAGATATCGGGTCTCCACTTCCAGTAAGGCTTTACTCGTATAGTATACTGGGTGTTGAACTCTAGATTCTTCTCTTATTAAGACCGAGCTCGTAGCCCACTATGATATAGTTAAATATAAGTACAGGACTTCTTTTGCTCACGGCGTTGAAAGCAGCAGGGCCTTTAGCAGATAATCCTTTAATTGCTGAAATGCCATCTCACACTCTGGTGTCTATTTTGTCTTCCTCCTTTTTTTATCTCCTAAAAGAAGTTGCCCAGGAGATAAACCTATTTAAGGCTGCTAATTTGCCTGTAAGACTCTGAATTTCCTTCAAAGTGCATGAGGACTTTAATTATACCACTGCCCTTATTTTCTCGGGGTTGGCCTCAATTCTCCTGTAACTGACCATAAACCCCAAAAATTTATAGAGCTTACTCTAAAAACACACTTCTCTGGATTGAGCTTCATTCGATATTCTCTCTAGAACGTGAAAGTCGTTTCCAGATGCTTGATATACTTATCTGCATCCTTAGACTTGGTAACCATGTTGTCCACATAGACCTCCATTGTACATCCAATCAGAGGTTTACAAATTTTATTTACCAACCTTTGATACGTCGCTTCTGCATTCTTTAAGCCAAAGGGCATGACCTTGTAGCAGAATAGGCATTGATTGGTAATAAAAGCTTTGCATTCTTCATCCTGGCTGAACATGAGGATTTGGTTGTAATTAGAAAACGCATCTATGAAGCTAAGCAGGCCGTGTCCGGTCATAGAATCAGCCAACTGGTCTATTTTTTGTAGTGGGAAGCTGTCTTTAGGGCAGGATTTGTTCAAGTCCGTGAAGTTCACACACATCCTCCATCTGCCATTAGCCTTTTTAACTAAGACCACATCTGAGACCCACTCGGGGTGATTGACTTCCCTTATAAATTATACTTTTAATAGCTTCTCCACTTTGCTATTTATGGCGTCATATATTTCATGGTGAAGCACCTCCTCTTCTGCCTTACTGGCTTTACCTCTTTATTCATCGCTAACTTATGGCATGCTATCTTTGGATCAATCCCTAGCACGTCATCATAGGACTAGGCAAACAATTGATCAGACTCCTCCTCACTTCTTTGCTTATACTAGAGCTAATCTTAATTTTCTTCTCCTGGTTGTCCTGTCTTATTAAGATCTTCTCCAACTCCTTGGTAGGCTCCTGTCTTCCTTTCTTAGAATCCCCCCTGACATCTAACGATATCACCTATATTGTCTTTTTAGCCACTGTTACATAGCAACTTTGCACGATTCTTTAATCTTCTTTTACAACCCCACCCCGCCATTCATCAGGTATTTCAGCGCCAAGTAATGTGTCAACATTACCAACTAAATGATTCTAATAAAAGGCCTCCCCAATATCATCTGGTAAGGGCTCACTTCGTCCACTACCACGAAGTCAAGCATCATATTTTTCTCAAAAGGTCTCGAGCTTATGGTGACCGGCAGATTCATATTCTTAAAAGAGTCAACCATCCTTCACTAAACCTCTTTAGAGAGGTATTTGTATGGTCGAGTCTTATATCTATTATCCCTATCTTGTCCAAGGTGGACTTGAAGAGTATATCTACCGAACTTCTTATTTCCACCAAAATCCTGTTGAGTTCTCTATTTGTAACATTTACCTTTATGACTAGGGCATCTTTATGGGGATATAGAACCCTTTCCTCATCTTCCTCCGTCCACATGATCGGTACTTACCTGACCTTTGCCCTTTTTATTGCCGACATGTATAGTGAACCTCATGATTAGTAGATGCATATCTACTATAGTTTTTTTGGCTCTGTTTAAATCTCCTGCCATCATCGACCCTCTTGCTATCACTCTCACAATAGTTTATTCCTGATACGTTCTACCAATCTGGTCGTCTTCATCATATTACCAATCCACCACCAATTGTCCACTATCGATGAACTCATGCAGGTATTGATTTCTCACCAAATCCTCCACCTGGTTCTTTAAATCATAGTATTGAGATATTGAATGGCTATGATCATTGTGGAATCTATAGAATCTGCTTCTGTCTCTCCTATTAGCTGGTTTGGACATAGATGTTGGAGAATATAACAGATCTCATTCTTTCGCGACATGAAACATCTCTTCTAATGATACTTTAGAGGAGTATACTCCCATAGATGGGACTCTGGTCGATCATCTGCATGGTCTTGTCCCTAGGAAAATTACCCAAAGATGGGGGTGGTGGACGGACAACTCTATCATAGCTCTGTGTGTGCTGGTTTATAAGGACGTTATAGGGCATATTACCATTGAGTTAATGGTAATCCATTTGATCTCTGCTCGGTGATATGTAGAACGGAACATGACCAGTTCGAAGTTGGGACGTCCTCTGTAATAGTGGTAAGGAGCAGCTTGGTTTCCTGTCCTTCTAGAATTCGATGACCCTTGGGCTGGCCCAACTAATCTTCCTCCTTTTTGGGCTTTTATCTTCTTACGCCTCATTCCGTCAAGCTGCTCGCTTCTTAACTTCATCGCTTTCTCTTCTTCAATTATAATATCCTTCTTTATCTGCTAATACGCATTAGAATATGAGTGAACCAGGGGATTACGCAGATTGTATCGTGGCCTTCCTATTTTTCCCTCTTCTTTCAACCTTCTTAATGGCTGGGGGTGATTGAATGCCCTGAGATCAAGGACTATTCAGTGATACCTTTTGATGAACTCCCGAAGGGACTCCTCATCTCCCTACTTGATCTCGACTAGCTCCATCATATCGTCTTAAGGAGCTACTGCCCCAAGGAACTGCACTGCAAATTCTGTATACAATTTCTTAAAACTTTGGATGCTTCCTCGTGGCAGCTTGCTATACCACTCTCGTGCTCGCCCCTCCAAAGTAAGTGGGAAGGCTCTGCATCTCGGCATTGCCGTCAGGCCTTGTACCTCGGTTATATCATTGAAGCATTCAATGTGCACCAATAGATCACTCTTCCTTTAAAATTTTAAGTCGAGAAAGTGAAAATCCATGGGGATTGTGGTACTCATGATCTCCAGTGAAAGTGGGGACTCATTGTCTAGCATGATCCTCTAACTCGGGGCTTTCTCATGCCCCCAAATGTCATTAATGACCAGGGCCTACCTGTACGGGAGGGATTCTGTGCTTCAACTTGCACACGTTCTTGCTCTGTGTCCCGCAGATACTGTCTTAACTCTCTCTTCTCTAGGCTTACATTCACCCTTCTAGCCGTGCTCTTCTCCCTCTGCCTTTGGGCTCCAATTCTAACATCCTGCCCAATAGGGGCGGCCTTAAGATTGGACTTAGGAATGTCACAGCTCGCTTTCTCCATCCGGTCTATCTATCTTGCACCGCTCTTTCCTGGGCTTCGTTGGCTGCTTACCTAAGAGTCATGATCCTTCTAGACTTGCTCCTCTCGGACTGTACCCTCTCATTGTCATGTTACTTCTATGCCTTGTAACAAAGCTTAGCTTTTTGTTTATTCCCCACAGACGGCTCCAAAATGTTTATGCAGATTTCTGGTCGCTTCTACCTCGAGCAGGTTCTCTAGCTAGCTCCTGAGTCTCTCTATTCACTTTAATGGTGATGACTTCTAGCCTTTATTCATAGAAAAAATTTCAGAGATTGCTGTGTAGTTTTTTTGGTGAAGACCCTCAAATGTTCAAGTTAGTAATCGGGCTAACTCTTAGAAAATTCTCTTTTAATGGAAGAAGAAAACGCAGGAAAGTACCTAACTCTTTTTTTTCTTTTTCTTACCATCTTTCTATTAAAAAAACAACCATTTTTCTCATTTTTCTGAGGTATTTAATTGGGTCTTCCGTTCGTCACCATTACTCTAGTAACGCACGTTCTTCACTTCTCACGCACCCATCCATTTTGGGACGATTACTTTTTCACCATGATGAGAATTAATTGTGCGTGTGAGTTATTTTCCCATTCTCGAAGAGAGTTACTTAACCATCTCCCACTTTAGTGTTGGGCTGCCATACTTAGGTTTGGCTCGAGGACTGGTTTATACCTGCTCTTGATGCCCCCCAACAACATGATGAGAGCTCGCTTAGTTGCAGTGAAAATTTATGCTTTTCCTAGCTTAGCTCGAGCAGACTGCAAGCTCCTTATCTTAGGTAGCTTGATATTGAGCAGGAATACCTTTATATTGGTGATCAGTGCTTCTATTTTGGCCGACTTGATCTTGAGTAGGCGTGCTCTTTATTTCCCAACCAGATCTAATAATGAAAATGCTCAAAGGAAGGTCTTGAAATGTACAATTAGTCCCGTTCTACTTAAATTACATGATTTAAGACATTTGGACCTTAGCAACAATCACTTTGGTGGAAGTCCAGTTTCTGAGTTCCTTGGTTCCCTCATCAAATTGAGGTACCTCAATCTCTCTTGTGGTACACCTTCAATCCCTTATCAATTTCAAGACCTTTCAAGATTGTAATATCCTAACCTCAAAAACTCTAATTTATTTATTGTTGGAAGTCTAGAGTGGATTCTTATTTTTCTTCTCTACGACACCTTAATCTGAGTTACATAAATCTCACTAAACTAGTGATTGGTTTTAAGTAGTTGCCAAGCTCCATTCCCTAAAATCATTAGTCCTACGCTCGTGTGCTCTTCCACCTATCAATCATTCGTTCATTTGGCACATAAATTTGAGTACGTCTGTTGAGACCCTTCATCTCTATGACAACAATTTCCCTTCTTCAGTATATCCTTGCCCTTTCAATCTTAGTAGGAATATTGCTCATCTTAACCTTGGCTATAACCAGTTATGAGGTTCAATTCTAAAGGCTTTTCAGCATATGGTTTCTCATCGATCTCTTTCTCTCCCTTCTAATGAACTTGAGGGTGGGATTCCGAAATTCTTCGGAAACATGCATAGCTTGAATATATTACACTTGCCTTACAACTATTTCAATGGACATCTCTCGGAGTTGATTCAAAATCTGTCTGGTGGATGCACGATGAATTCACTGGAGTCATTGTATTTAGGTGGTAATGACATCACCAAGCCAATACCTGATCTCAGAGGATTTTCGTCCCTGAACAAATTAAGACTTGGAGAAAATCGATCAAACGGAACGATGAACAAAAGCCTCAGCCAAATGTCAAAGCTCGAGACTCTGTCACTTGGTGGGAATTCATTCACAGGTGTTATCTCCAAGCTTTCTTTTCCAATATGTCCAACTTGCGGAGATTTAATTTAGATGATAACTCTTTGACTTTGGAATTGAGCCATGATTGGTTTCCTCCGTTTCAACTGAAATTGTTAAGTCTTTCCTCTCGCAAGATGGGACATCATTTTCCAAAATGGCTACAAACTCAGAATCAACTTATTTCACTTGATGTCTCCAGTAATGGAATCTCGGATACAACCCCTAATTGATTTTGGGACCTGTCTATTGAACTCTTTTATTCAAATCTCTCTAACAACCATATCAAAGGTAAACTTCCTGATTTGTCTTTTTAAAGTCAGATGATATTATTATAGATATCAGTTCAAACCACTTTGCTGGCCCAATTTCACTGCTTCCTTCAAATTCTACAGTCTTGAATCTCTCTAAAAATAAATTCTCAGCGTCAATTATTGTCTTATGTTCAATCAATGAAAACACATTGAACCTTTTTGATCTCTCAGATAACTTATTATCTGGAGAGTTTCCTGATTGTTGGTTGCACTTTGGTAGCCTATCCATTCTTAATTTGACAAACAATAGCTTTTCCGAAAAAATTCCATACTCGATGGGCTTCCTGCATTATATCCGAACACTGAGTTTACACAACAATAGGTTAACTGGGGAATTGCCTTCCTCTTTAAGGATTGCTCACAACTTAGAGTTTTGGATCTCAAGAAGAATGCATTTTTTGGTGATTTTGGATCTCAGAACGCAATATATCTTATCAATTTATTGTTCTTAGCCTAAAATCTAATAAATTTCACGGAAATATATCTGATCAATTGTGCCATCTTGGATTTATTCAAGTCTTGGATCTTTCTTTAAACATTATATCGAGAAAGATACCAAAGTGTTTCAATAATTTTTCAGCCATGATCCAAGAAAGAAATTCCAATCCTAGCATCTGGTTCGGGCATTACGTCTTCGTTCCCTTTGGATTTGCATATCTATTCAGCTAGTTGGACAATTCACAGTTGACTTGGAAAGGAAGTGAAAATGAGTACAAACGTACTTTTGGACTAGTAAAGTGCCTCGACCTTTCGAGTAATAAATTATGTGGAGCAATTCCTGAAGAGATTATGGATCGTTCGGGGTTGATTGCCTTAAACCTTTCAAGAAACAATTTAACCGGACCAATCCCTCCAAAGATTGGTCAATTAAAATCATTGGAGTTCCTGGATTTATCCAGAAACCAAATTTCTGGAAGCTTTCCGTCTAGCCTTGCTCAGTTAAGCGGTCTTGGTGTCTTGGACCTGTCATACAACAACTTGTCAGGAAAAATCCCATTAGGCACTCAGCTCCAGAGCTTCAATACTTCAGTTTATGCTGAAAATCTTGAACTTTGTGGCCTTCCACTTCCAAATAAGTGTCCGGATGAAGAATCAACTCCAAGTCCAGGCAGAGATGACGATGCAAACACTCTAGAAGACGAGGATGATGAATTTATAACTCTCGGATTTTAAATGAGCTTGATCTTTGGTTTCTTTGTTGGATTCTGGGGAGTCTGCGGAACTTTAATGCTGAATAGATCATGGAGATATGGTTACTATAACTTCTTGACTGGCATGAAAGATTGGCTCTATGTGACAGCAGCTGTGAATATTGCCACACTGCAAACAAAGTTCAGGAACTAATTAATCGGTAATACTCCTTAGTGTCAACTGTGTTTTGGACAATATTAATGGCTCTCAGCCTCTCACATATGATTTTAATTTCTTCATCCTTAAACTTGACTCTTTCCTCTTACAAGCTTTTGTTTCTCAAATAAATTCTTACAATTTTTTTGGCAGGGTCTCTCTAGGATGGCTAGCACTATGTCCTTATTATTCAGAGTGCTCATTTGATATTTGGAATCTTTCTAAAAATAAAGTTGTGCTCTCATATGATGTACATTGTATTATTGAGTGTATGCTTAAAGAAACTTGTATGTGGTTCTTCTTAGACCATCGTCGATCTATGCATTTATATAATCTGGTTGCAGCAACAAAGATAGTCAAAATCTGTTCTGCTATCGATCAATGTTAGCTTTTTATTTTTTCAGTCGGTGAAGAAATTTAACTTTTATTTGGCAAAAAAAATAGAAGTTTCAGATTTTTGCATGCCTTACACCTCTCTATTAGTATTAACTGATTATTAAGATTAATTCACTTTTTATTTTATTTTATTTTATTTTTATAATGATTTATCCCGCGAGAGGAATAAACTTCAATAAAAATAACAAAGATTCGCTAAACAATATTTAGAGTGACATAGTAACCATAAGCATAAAGGTAAAACACACAGCACAACTACAGAAAAATTAAAATAACTAAGCTGCATCTGTATATAATCTCTACCTAGGAAATCCGTTAATGTCTCACTACTTGATAGAAGAAGTAAAGCCAAACTAGCCATCAAAAAAGTCTTGGGTTCTCATGGAATACTGCTTATTTTTTATTTATTGCTTGTCATGCATACATATATGGCAAGTAGAAAATGAATTCTTTCCTAGCGATTTTTCTCTTTTAGTCTTTTAAATTTAGTGAAAAAATTAGTTGAATTGTAAATAAAATAAATAAAATTGGCTTAATATCAAAATTTAAAATTCAATTTTGACCACTAATTTTATTAAGAGAGACTAAAAAAAAACATTCAGAAAAAATTCTTGCCCGTTGGCACGAGCGTCATTGGATTACGAAAAGGTGCATAGTTATAAATAATAAACGACTAAATAAATATTTCTATTTAAAGAGTTGTTGACTAATAAAATTACTAAATGGATGGTAAAATCAATCAATTTATTAATTGATTAATCTTTAAACTAGAATAATCTTATTAAACGAGATCCAACTTTACAAGAATTTGCTCTTACTCTATTTAAACTGTTTATTGATTAAATTTCCACGAAGATGACAAATAATGATGACAATCAAAGACTAAAATATCATTTTCAGACAAGACTATTGACTTGAATGAAGACTTTGTAATGTCATTGAATATTACACACGACTTTTCTATCCTAATTTTAATCAATTTTACTTTAGCGTTTCTCATCATTACTATCTGTTTTGGTAGGTTTGGTAGGAATCTTTAATGCAATGTACAAGAATCAACGGAAGATATAAGAAATTATGATTGAATATAAGTGGAAAACATAGTTTGTAAGAGCAGTTCAATTCAGTTTATGGGAGCATAAGATTAAATAATGGATACAATTTTAAGAGGCTATTCTCTTAATCAACTGGGTCGGGTGAATAAGATTGTCAAATTGTTAACACTTATAGTTTACCAAACATGTACCTGACTACATTATTTTTACCAACTGATCATCACAAAAGGGTCCTCTGAATTGATAAATTGCAGTATTTTGAATTACAAGTCTCCAGCCATCACTTCTCTATTCAGACATTTGTACGAACATCAAGTGGAATTCTTCAAACACCCTGCTAATCTTAACTCCTAAAATGTCCTGAATGTATTTTAATGGACAATAAAATTTTCATTGTAATTAGTTAAGTATTCCTATATTAGTTGAAGATGTTGTGTGCGGAATACGGAATCAAGCACACCAAATAATTATAAAATTAAATGATACAAGAATTTAACGTGGTTCGGCGATTATGCTTACGTCCACAGGAGTAAGAGAAAATAATTGTATTATTAACAATTATTTATAGTACAATATTTGAGTAAAGAAAACTCACTTCCCGTAACCCAAATACACCCAGTACTCTCATACACACTTGAAAGAAAAATAACTCTCACTTGCCCACACTCTCCAATTGCTCACTCTCATAATAATTCTCTAATGAACTATTTCTCTCTGAATTTGAAACTTTCTCAAATTCTCTCAAGTTTGGGATGCATTAGAAATGAATAAGCTCTTACTATTATAGGAAAAACTTCACCAACCATGTAACAAATTAAAGTCTTCAATAATTGGTAAAAAATTCAACAATTTGGCACTATTTTCTTCGCCAAACTCTACCTAATTTGGCACCATTTTCTTCACCAAAATCTACCTACCAAATTGAAAGTTTTGCATGCTAATTGTGGTAAACATGTTAGCCACATGTTTATTGAAAATTAGTGCTGACTTTTCTACAATTCTCCACCTCGGCGAAAATTTATCCAAATCTGAGCCGATTACTAATGAACCATCATCCCCAAAGCGGCTGCATCTCTGTGACTGCTTACGTACCCAAAATTTGGGATCAAGCCAACCGTAGTTCAAAATTTTCAAACTTAACACATTCAAAGAATTTGAATTAGTTTCACACAATATTGAAACTTAATTCCAAAAATCACCTTTTTAACATATCTGATGGGTTATTCTTAGTATCGATTTTTTTTAATAACACATCACCGCCCTCAATAATCTCTCTCGCATAATGATATTTCACATCTATGTATTTTATCCCAGCGTGATATGTTTCATTCTTCGCAAGGAATATTGCACTCTGGTTATCACAGAAAACATTAATGTTCTCTTGGATTACTCCCAAATCACCTAACAAACCTTTCAAGCAGATAGCTTCTTTTACAGCTTCAGTTGCTGCCATGTACTCTGCTTCCGTAGTGGACAGAGCAATTGTCGATTGTAGAATCGACCTCCAGCTGATTGGACCTCCACCCAATGTGAATACGTAACCCGTTTTTTATCTTCGTTTGTCTAGGTCTCCAGCGAAATCAGAATCACAATACCTAATATATTGTTGACCACAATCCTTTTTAAACAATAACCCAACATCAACTATCCCATACAAGTATTGGAGAATCCACTTAACCGCAAGCCAATGGTCTTTACCTGGATTATGCATGTATCGACTAACCATACTCACAGCTTGAGATATATCGGGCCTTGTGTACACCATAACATATATAAAACTACCCACAGCACTAGTATATGGAACACGAGCCATATAGTCGTGCTCCTCTTTGGAGTAAGGACATGAAAAAGAGCTTAGTTTAAAATGACGAGCTAGAAGAGTACATACAGGTTTAGTTTTGTCATCCATACCGAACCTTTCTAGCACCTTCTTCAAATAAGACTTTTGAGTCAACCACACGCTTTCATTCTTTTTGTCTCTATGAATCTCTTTCCCAAGTATTCTCTGTGCATCACTTAAGTCTTTCATCTCGAACTTAGAAGCCAGTTGCTTCTTTAATTTCTTAATCTCACCTCTATTCTTTAAAGCTATAAGCATATCATCAACATATAGTAATAAATAGATGAAAGCTCCATTTTGTATTCTTCTAAAGTTAACACAATGATCATGTACACTTCTAGTGAATTTCTTCCCTTGTATAAATTGATCAAATCTCTTGTACTACTACCTTGGTGACTGTTTCAATCCATACAAAGATTTAATCAATCTGCATACATGACTCTCTTTTCCAGCAACTTTGAAACCGCAAGGCTGGGTCATATAGATTTCCTCCTCTAAATCTCCATGTAAGAACACTGTCTTAACATCCATTGGGCCAACTCTAACCCATATTCAACTACCAAGGCAAGTAGGATACGAATGGAAGTATGTTTTACAACTGGAGAGAATACTTTATTATAGTCAATACCTTCCTTCTGTGCATAACCTTTTGCCACGAGCCTTGCCTTGTACAGAGGAGTTGATTGATTTGGAGAACCTTGCTTCTTGGTGTAGACCCATTTATTGCCAATAGCTCTTTTCCCCTTAGGTAACTTTACAAGTTTCCAAGTGTGGTTTTGATGGAGAGATTTCATCTTTTCTTCCATGGCTAACTTCCACTGATTACTTTCATTGCTGCATAATGCTTCACCAAAAGTGTTGAGGATGTCATCATCAATAACTGGAAGTGCATAGGCTACCACCATGTCTTTTGTAAGCCATCCAGGTTTATTTATCACTCTTTTTGGCCTCCTTGTTGCTATAGTCTCATTTTCATCATCTACATCTTCTGTTGTTTCTTCTTCTTCTAGGACATCAACAGAAACAATCTCTTCTTCAACTCTTGGTGTCACTTCCAAAGTTGAAATCCTTTTTGTAGAACTAACTGGTACATATAGAGTTGCATCAAACTCCACCCTCTGCAATACCTTTCTGGTCCTGTTCTCCACTTGCTGAGAACTTGAAGCCTTCAACATAGAAGCTTCATCAAAAGTGACATCTCTGTTATTCATAAACTTTTTATCTTCGAGATCCCAAAGCTTGAAGTCTTTAACTCCACTTTTGAATCCCATAAAGACAGCTTTTCTTGCACGAGGATCGAGCTTATCATTCTTTACTTGATAATAAGCTGGACACCTAAACACACGAATGGAGTCATAGTCTTGTGCGTGCTTTCCTAACCACATCTCCGTAGGAGTTTTACCAACAAATGCAGCAGAAGACAACCGGTTTATTAAGTGACTTGCGTAGCTCACAGCCTCAGTCCTAAATTTTTTATCTAAACCAGCATTAGATAACATACACCGTACTTTCTCCAGTAAAGTACGATTCATATGCTCAGCCACACAATTCTGTTGCGGAGTATGTCTCACCGTGTAATGTCTTTTTATACCCTCACTCTGGCATACTTGCAAGAATGGATCATAAGTATATTCACCCCCATTATCAGATCGTAATACTTTGATCTTTCTGCCAGTTTGAGTCTCCACCAGTTTCTTCCATTTCACGAAAATTTCTAGAACTTCATCCTTTGCTCGCATGGTGTACACCTACACACGTCTAGAGAAATCATCAACAAATGTAACAAAATAATGGCTTCCACCAATTGATGAAGTATTGTTTGGTCCCTGTACATCACTATGAACATACTCAAGGATCTTACGAGTATCGTGATTAGCCGTACCGAACTTGACCCTTGTTTTCTTGCCGTCGTCAGCAAGCGGTGACTGACAAGGACCTTTTCCCTAAATATCTTCGTATCTCTTCGATACAGATACAGTAATGATCATAGCGATCTCCTCTAGTACGTACTGGTATGTGGCTGGCACTATTCTTACTACTATAACCGCGCTACCTGTATGAACAAACAAACTTTGCAGAAACATAATCAACAACCACAAGAGCATAAGATATCAGATCAGCATAGCCATTCGTTACAGGTGGACTTATTTGCCACCTTTATTTGTCCCTTGCAAGGTCGTGATCTTACATATCAACTCCTGTTTGAGGTTCAGTCTGTTGTTCTCCATCTTCTGGTAGATCTTCAGCATGTTCTGGTGCCTTAGACATTGAAAGCTCCACCTCAATCTGAACTCTATCTTCAGGTACCTCAAAGGTCGGTATCGACGACCGCTTCGAGCTTGATTGAGTACTGAAGACCTATTAGATGTAACATCTCTGTTGATGATATATTTTGTAGGCTTTTCATCTTTGCACAATATCTTAAATCCTTTCACCCCTTTAGGATATCCAATGAACGCCCCCTTTTACAGCCCTGGGCACCAGTTTTCCAATTTTGACATGTGCATAAGCATCATTGCCAAAGATTCTTAAGAATAAACTACTGTGGTCACAGCTTCTCCCCAACACTTTTAAGGCAACTTAAATTTAATCAACATACATCCAACCCTTTCTATTATTATTCTGTTCATTTCCTCAGCCAATCCATTTTATTGTGGGCTATAGGGGTAAACTGATTTATGTCTAGAAATCCCTTCCTTGTTGCAAAAGCTATCAAATTCCTTAGTAGAACTCCAAACCATCGTCTGTTCTTAACATCTTTACCCTTTTTCCAGTCTCTGAATTTTCCAAACAACCGATTCTTACTTTCGATCATCAACGACACATAACTTTCTAGAAAAATCATCAATGATAGAGAGGAAGTATCTTCAACCATTCATTGAAGGCACTTGTACAGGTCCCCACTGGCCTGAATGCGCATAATCAAGTATAGATTTGGTTCTGAGAACTCCAGTATCAAACTCGACCCTGCTGGCTTTTCCCAACAGCCTCAATTTGAGCAATTTATGTGTAACTTTCTCAAATGCCAAAGCTTCGTTATATCAGCCTGAGCACTTACGGATGCACCATTACAGCCTGTTATGGTTTGACCATCAAGAATGTACGGATCATGCTTTCTAACTCTCACGAGAAAAATTAATCCTTTGGTTACTTTAATTTGATCATTCTCATAAAGCTACATCCAGATGGGTCCAACATGCCAAGAGAACTAAGATTTCTCTTTAAATCAATTAT
Organism: Murraya koenigii; assembly: GCA_025617385.1. Taxonomy (NCBI): domain Eukaryota; kingdom Viridiplantae; phylum Streptophyta; class Magnoliopsida; order Sapindales; family Rutaceae; genus Murraya; species Murraya koenigii. Next base: position 19,123,795 of record CM046818.1, read on the forward strand.
AAAGCCTACATCCACAGCTATAAATGACCAGCAGAGATCAAATTAACCAAGGATCTTGTGTTATTACTACTTTCCTAGTGGTGTTAGTGAATTTTCGTAATCTATGTTACCTTCTTTAATGAAATAACAATTGGATTTAGTAACTCACGATTTTAATGAAGATTCTTCATATTCAACTGATATTTGGATTAATTTTCTGTTAAGATCCAAAAAATTTTTTATATTAGTACAACTAAAAAAAATCATGGCTAAGTGATCAGTTGAAATTTTTAGAATTAGAATGATACTTTCATCTGCCCCTGCTTTTCAAACTAATAAATTTAGATATATAGTAGTACTCATGGAATATCAATTTATTAAACAAATCTTATAATCAGAGACATAACTTTATTTAAGAAATGGAAGACGATGTGAATATATTACAATTGGAAATGAAGCAAACTGTTTACATAACATAGATCCTGAATCAAAGTCTTGCTCTCATAAAATCCAGATGACAAAGCAGAGAGCAAGAGTAGATGAGAATGCCCACTCCTCTAGTGCATTTCTTGTAATTACACTACTCGATTAAGCACTTGATTGAAACTGGATAGAAACTCCACAGGCAGCGGCCCCATCTCCTAATCACATGCCATAGCTTCCACTTTTCCATCTTCTTCATCATAAGGTTCAATAATTTGATCGAGTTCAGACAAAAAATTTTGTACATAAAAAACAAGTCTTCCAGGTAAAGAATCAATCTCCACTTTTCCATGATGTTATTGAGGCACAGCAACCCAATTGGATGGTTTTGTAGAGCTAAAGGTGCCTCTTCTCCAATAGCCTTCTGCTGCTTATTCTGAACCCTCCCATCATCATGAACCTCAGTACACTCACTTTCCAGAATCTGATCCAGACTGGATGAGTACTTTTTCACATCAAATGTATCAAAAACTTTAGGAAATGTGTACTCCATCTCCCCTTCATATTCCATAATCTGATCATTATTGTTACTGGAGCATGGGATGTCAATTGCTTAGTTCTGTTTAATAGAGAATGCCTCTTCTTTAGCCTTCTGTTGACCAATTTGACTGCCCTTATCATGCTGATCCTCATCCTGTTCCAAGATTTGAACCAGACTAGCCATATATCCTTTAACATCAAAGACAACTGAATATTCAGGCAATGTATCTATTATCTCCCATTGGTGCTTCACTGTGTTTAGACTGTTACTCAAACATGGTGAGTGGCTTTGATCAACAAAAACTGATTCTTGATCAGCCTTTAAGCGCTTGCTTTTAAAGCACTCAACATCATGAACGATGTGGCTGCGGGAGGTCACTACTTCTTTCAGATTTCTCTTAGAACCAGGAGCTCTCTTTCCAGAGTCATTCTTCTCACCGACTTGTTTGGACTTCCTCGGCTTCCTGGTCAAATTGGCTTTCTCTGAGTGTTGTTCGGATTCATTCTTTTTGATGCGGCATAGAACAAAATTGAGTGATCTATATGAATATTGATTGCTTAACAAAGCTAGATTAATGGTAAATGCATGCATAATCCATCCCCCATTCTGTTCTGTGTTTCAACCACTTTCATATCTAAATCGTTTCTTGAACCCTAAAATCTTATCATCAGAACCAAGAGCAAAGACAGGCTTGGCGCCATCCTCACCCTGCCAAGCGCCATAACTTGTCTTTTTGTTGAATCTTGAACCCTTAGGAGAGGCTTTCTTTAATTAAGTGAAGGTGTAAAGTGCCTGACCCGCCATTAATTGGTTTTCTCCGTACAAATCCTAAATCAAGTTGGGGTCATGAGAGCCGTAGAGATCGCAATCTTTCACTGGAATATCATCCCCAGCTTGGTAGAGATTAGGGTTTTGAGTAATTTTGTGAAAGAGATAGAACTCCAACAGTTCCTGTTCTATTGGGTAAAATCTTAATCCAACGTGAAGAGGCATTGTGTTGGTGTTCTGGGAAAGAAAAAACGATCAACAAAATCAGAAATCAAGATTGAATCAAATGGGTTTCTTAGATCTTTGGTGGGTAGATTATGGTTTATGAATTGGAAACTAAAAAATGCAGAATTTGGAAACTCTCGTAGTTACTTGCTAATCAAGTATTTTCGTGTGTGTGAAGGCGCAGTATGTTACGTTACGACAATTATATATATAGCTGGTTGATGCATGTACGGGAATTATATAGTCGTTTGATGGTGCCTCTAATTTGAATTTAGTGTTTAGCGTCAAATTTAAGCACCAGCAACTAACCATTAGTTATTGGCGGTGAAGGTGATAATTAAAAATTAGTCATGGGAGGCACCAAAGCTATTAGGATTTCGATTTTGAAATGGTTCTTGCTTTAAGGAGCACGTGCGGTTGCCGGTGTAAGAGGAAATTAATTTTATTATTATTAATAAAAATTCGATTTAACAGTGCCAAGATCTATTATATTTTTGATAACATCATAATAATTGTGCAAGGCCATACATCAACAACATGTAAAATTCAGCTCCTGCTACTAGCCGTTGCTATGGCGGTGCTAGTTCCTAGGGTTAGGGTTTGAGGCACAGTGTGATGTTTGTTAGCTGTTTAAGTTGTATTTTGAATTTCGACGTGTTGTTTTGACGCACACGTGCGGTGTAATTAATTGGTATTCTTAATTTATTATTTTTCTTTAAATTCTTTTAATCCTCTGGCCAGGTGGTCAAGGCTGCTGCCCTCCAAATTGGAGAGCAGCAGTTCGAGCCCTCACAATCACATTGTGGGGGTAATTCCTTCCTCAGACATTGAGTGAAGGTCAGTCTACTTCCTTACCCAAGTGTGAATAGTAGACATCCCTCGAATATGAGAGGGGTAATTCATTCCTTAAACATTGAGTGAAGGTCAGTCTGCTTCCTCACCCAAGTGTGAGGAGTAGACAACCCTCGAATATGAGGAGTATACATCCCTTACCCAAGTGTGAGGAGTAGACATCCCTTAAATATGAGGAGTAGACATCCCTCGAATATTAGTGAGTTTCAAGGAGTAGACATCCCTCGAATATGAGGAGTAGACATCCCTAGACATCCCTTGAATATCGAATATGAGGAGTAGACATCCCTCGAATATGAGGAGTATACATCCCTTACCCAAGTGTGAGGAGTAAACATCCCTCGAATATGAAGAGTATACATCCCTTACCAAAGTGTGAGGAGTAAACATCCCTCGAATATTAGTGAGTTTCAAGGAGTAGACATCCCTCGAATATCGAATATGAGGAGTAGACATCCCTTACCCAAGTGTGAGGAGTAGACATCCCTTACCCAAGTTTGAGGAGTAGACATCCCTCGAATATGAGGAGTAGACATCCCTCGAATATTAGTGAGTTTCGAGGAGTAGACATCACTCGAATATTAGGAGTAGACATCTCTCAAATATGAGGTGTAGACATCCATCGAAAATGAGAAGTAGACATCCAATATTAGTAAGTTTCGAGGAGAGGAGTAGACATCCAATATTAGTGAGTTTCGAGGAGTAGACATCCCTCGAATATAAGGAGTGGACATACCTCGAATATAAGGAGTGGACATCCCTCGAATATGAGAAGTAGACATCCCTCGAATATTAGAGAGTTTCGAGGAGTATATATCCCTCGAATATTAGTGATAGGAGTAGACATCCCTTGAATATTAGTGAAGGTTCAAATCTGGGTAGTGCTTCATTCGAATTAATGTAAAATAGTCCTAGTCACAGTCTGATTTGTAAATATCAGTTATAGTCTCATACCATATGAGTTGTAATCCTGACCAATAGTCTCATGTTCAAAAAAAAAAAAAGCAGAGCACGACTAATTGTACCTTTCAAGACCTTCCTTCGAGTATTTTCATTGTCAGATCTTTGAAGATTAAGTACCTTGACACGGCCAGTAGTATTGCTATAGTAGACTCCTCTCCATTTACAGCAATCTCTTTCGTAATCTTCACTTCCCCAGGAAGACAGAATGCCATATTCATCCACTAAGCTCTGCTTAAATGTGAGAAGTGCTTCTCTTTCCTCATTAACACCCCTTATTATTATGTTGTTTGAATCAGCAATTCTAGGCTTCAATGGGAAAAATATCATAGAAAACAAAGCTATATTTTCGAGTAGAAGGAACAATTTGGATGATATTGTAATTATCATTAGCTTGGACGATATATTGTTATATCGAAAATCCCGGGATCCATGCCAATTTATACTTCTGTGTATAATCTGCATCAATTATTCAAGCCAAGAAAAGTCTTTAGTCTAAGCGTTGATTATATGTTATGATATGACAAATTGAGAGATGACTAAAGCCAAGAAAAGGCTCTGGCGAATCCTAAACACACAACAATGCAAAGCATGTATAAAATAGGTCATACAATCAACATCCAAGAGGAAAAATGGTAAATACACAAAAAGATGACAAAGCCTGATAGAAACAAAATAAAACTGGTGTTGGTTTACCTTTATTTTTATTTTAATTAAGTGAATAAATTGGTACAAAATTTATCTTGTTTTCGTTTGTATTTTGTTAAATTTCTGCTCTATGTTCCAAAATATTACGTTAATTATTAATATAAAAAAATGAACATAAAATATAAGAAAATTAAAGATGGCTATATGGTTTCTTTCATTAACACATGGCGTACTTTAACAAATTCACAACTTGAACACCATTCACTAGTTATTTTATAGAATCGTGTTATAGACAGGTTAAAGATTGCAATAGATATAACTCATGCAATGGCAAATCTTCACGTTGGGTTCGCAAGGCCAATCGTTTTTAGAGATATCAAGCCATCATGCATTTTATTCAATGACCAAAATGTTACTAAATTATTTGATTTTTCATTATCCACAACAATTCCAGATGGTGAAACCCACGTAAAACTAGATACTATTTCTGGAACATTTGCATATGTAGCACCTGAGTCGTAAGTACTTAAGCATATCTGCTTACAATGAAAAGTGCAACGTCCATAGTTTTGGTATATTACTACTTGAGCTTTTGGCTGGACAGAAGCCCTGTGATTTTGTTCGTGCTACATTTGATCTTGGCTATCTTTTACAGGAATATTCGAAGGAAACTCTTTAGTTGAAGAGATTTAATGATGTGATAGTAGATTCATGAGTTAAAGAGATTTACAAAATCACTTGATTACTGCAGAGGCTATGTTCAGAGCTCCTCTGCTTTCTCTATCTTCAGAGCTCCCCTGTTAAGACATGTGTTGAAACTAATACGTTTGATGGGATTATTGATCCTGTAATTCCTGGGAAAATTTAATAAAAGAGCAATAATTACTAGCATTCAAATAGCTTTGCTCTTAATCTGGAAAAAGATTGATCTTCACAAAGCTTATGAAAAAGTTCGAACCATCAACTTCAAGAATGAGGTAAGAAAATCCCTACTAACCGATGGACGTGGAGATTGGTAGGACTTATCTATTCCTACCAACCGATAAGGAGCTTTAGGAAGCTGTAACAGAAACCTTTTCTAACCTTGGGAATGCAGCTCAACTCTTTGAAATAAAGTCACAATTGCGTGACCAAAAGCAATAGAGTCTATCGGTGACTCAATATTTCAGTTCTTTGCATAATATATGGCAGGAACTTGATCTCTACTATGAATCCCATTGTCATTGTTCTGAAGATGCCATCAACTATAAGAGGATGTTAGATAAATAATGCCTCTTTGATTTCCTTTATGGACTCAAGAAAGAACTTGATGAAGTTCATGGCAAAATACTAGGAAAGAATCATTTACCATCCATCCGAGAAGCTCTTTCTGAGGTGCAGCGTGAAGAAAGTCGAAAGAGATTCATAATGGAACAAAAATATAGAGAGATTAGCGTTGAAATAGGGAGATCAGCATTGGTGACCAGAAAGATAGATCAGCCAAGCGAAAAAAGGACAAAAGCATGGAGAACGTCCTTATTGTGACTATTGCCATAATAAAGGACATACCTGAGACTTAAGCTGGAAGCTTCATGGAAAGCCAGCAGATTGGAAACCAAAAGCCAGCAAGAAGTAAAGGGAATGGTGACAAAGAAAACTAATCAGTTTTCCCTTACAAAAGATTAATTTGAGATGCTGCAACAGCCCTTCATACAAAATCAACAAACAAAAGGGAATGCCATTTCCTCTTCTACCTGTAATGTAGCCTAAACATGTAATCCATCAGCCTTTAACATCCAATCCCTTAAACAGAGTCATTGGATTGTTGATTTAGGGGTGCCGGACCATATGACAAGGTCTTCTCAATTTTTTTCTAGTTACACTCCATGTCTAGGTAACTATAAAGTGAGGATTGTTGATGGATCATTATCCACTGTTGCTAGAAAAGGAACAATAAAACTATCAGATTGTCTCACTCTTTTTTCAGTTTTACATGTCCCAAATCTTAAGTGCAATCTTCTTTCAATTAGTAAACTTACCAAGGACACAAACTATATAGCTAAATTCTGTAGTTCTAAATGTTTATTTTATGATCCAATCTTGGGGAGGATGATTGGGAATGCGAAGGAATGTGAGGGGCTGTATGATCTTGAAAATAAAGGGCCCGTGAAAGGACAAGCTCAAGTCTCTCAATGTGAATTTGTTTCTCCTAAAATAATATTGTGGCATTATAGGTTAGGCAATCCTAGCTTTCCATATCTAAAAACCTTATGTCATTCTTTACTCAAAAATAAAGATTTGAGTTTATTACATTGTGATTTTTGTCAAATGGCTAAACAAACACGTGTTCCATTTCTTGCTCGTCCTTATAAACCATTCCAACCTTTCTCTTTGATTCATAGTGATATTTGAGGTCCCTCAACGGTTAACAACCTTTCAAAAACCAAATGGTTCATTACATTCATAGATGATCACTCTAGGACAACTTGTTTATATCTTTTAAAGTAAAAATCTGATGTTGGACAAACCTTTAAACAATTCCATGCTATGGTAAAAACTTAGTTTCAAACTGACATTCGTGTACTTCACACAGATAACGGAACTGAATATTTCAATTCTATTTTAGGAAGTTACTTATCACAATAAGGAATTGTCCACCAAAGTTCTTGTACAGGAACACCACAAAAAAATGGGATTGCAGAAAGAAAAAACAGACACCTTTTAGAAGTTGCTAAAGGCATTATGTTCACAACCAATGTACCAAATATATATTAGGGAGAAGCCATTCTTACAGTAACTTATCTCATAAATTGTATGCCCTCCTGAGTTCTTAGATTCAAGACACCTATTTCTGTTTTTCTTAAAAGTTACCTATAAAATTACCTTGTTACCTCTAATCTTGCACTCAAAACCTTCAGCTGTACAGCCTTTGTATATCTTACGAGTCTTCAAAGAACGAAGTTATCTCCTAGAGCCATCAAATGTCTATTTCTAGGATATTCTCCTACCAAGAAAGGGTACAAGTGCTATAATCCTCAAACAAAGAAACTATTTGTCACTATTTGCCATCAAATGTTTGTTTCTAAGATGTTAAATTCTTTGAAAATCAACCTTTCTACCCGAATAATTCTCTTTAGTGGGGGAATTTGAGAGAAGATAACTCTTGGAGTCTTCTTGAGATCTTAGAACCTAATCTACCCCATAATTCCAGTCTAGAACCCAATCTGCCCAATCTTATTGACATTTTAGAACCTAATCTACCCCATAATTCTAGTCTAGAACCCAATCTGTTTTAGATCTACAAATACCTCATCACTCAATCCAGACCTTCATCATAACCTACCTCAACCAATAGTATCACTAATGAATGAAGAGAGAGAAGAAAATTCACATTTGGAGGAACCAATAGATGAGTTTCGTGTCTATTCAGGAAGAAATAATAAAACTCAAGAGGTACAGTCACTTAGAGACCAAGCAGAACCAAGATTTGAACTAAGGGAGGATCAAAACTCACCTACTGAGTATGCTGAGAAGGAAATTCAGAAGTCCACAGATTTGTCTATTACGATAAGGAAAGGAGTGAGAAATTGCACCAAACATCTTATTTACAAGTTCATGTCATATGCAAATCTATCAAAGGAGTATAAGAACTTTGTAGCCAATATATATAATACCACTGTTCCAAGAAACATCCATGAAGCTCTTAAGTCAAATGAGTGGAAGAAAGCTGCCCAAAAAGAAATGACAGCCTTAATCAAGAATAACACATGAGATCTTGTACTAAGACCTAAAGGCAAAAGGACTGTGGGATGCAAATGGGTATTTATAATTAAATATAAGGCTGATAGAAGTGTGGACAGGTATAAAGCAAGACTTGTGGCGAAGGGTTTCACAAAAACCTACAGGGTGGACTACTTAGAGACTTTTGCCCTAGTGGCAAAGCTTAATGCTGTTAGGATTCTTCTCTCTCTTGTTGCAAATTCAGATTGGTCTCTCAACCAACTTGATATCAAGAATGCTTTCTTGAATGGAGAATTTTAAGAGAAAGTTTACATGGATATACCCCCTGGTTAGAAAAAGAACCTGTTGGAAAAGTTTGTAAGTTAAAAAAGTGTCTCTATGGCCTTAAACAATCTTCTAGGGCCTGGTTTGAAAGATTTTGGACAGTCTTGATGTTCTATGGATAATCTCAGGGGCAAGACGATCATAATATGTTCTAAAAACGGTCTATAGAAGGGAAGTTAGTTATTTTAATTATGTATGTTGATGACATTATACTCACAGGGGATGACAAAGATGAGATGGAAGATTTGAAGACAAAATTGGCTCGTGAATTTGAAATTAAGGATCTTGGACCGCTACGTTATTTTTTGGGAATGGCGGTGGCTAGAACAGCTAAAGGAATTCTAGTTACACAACGAAAATACAACATCAATTTGCTAAAGGAAACTGGCATGATTGACTGTAAACCTGCTGCAGTTGAACCAATAGCAAGTTGGTCTTGAAGAAAATAGTGTACCTGTGGAGAGGGGGAGATATCAAAGACTTATAGGAAGATTAATCTACCTTTCCCATACCAGACTTGATATTGCTTTTGCAGTTAGCTTAGTGAGCCAGTTCATGCACTCTCCAAGAGAAGCTCACTTAGTGGCAATAAACCGGATACTTAAATACTTGAAGTCAACACCAGGAAAAGGACTTTATTTTGAGAAGGGAGAAAAAATGAATGTAGAAGCATTTGTTGATGCGGATTGGGCTAGAAATGTCATAGATAGGAAGTCTACAACAGGTTATTGTACTAAAGTGTGGGGAAACCTTGTGACTTCGAGAACCAAGAAGCAAATTATAGTGGCACGAAGAGTGCAAAAGCAGAATTTTGAGCACTAGCACATGCAGTATATGAGCTAATATGGTTAAAACGTGTTTTCAAGGAACTACAACTAATCAAAGATAATCCTATGCAACTTTACTGTGACAACAAGGCAGCAATTAATATCTCTCATAATCCTATCCATCATGACAGGATAAAACATGTGGAGGTAGACCGGCATTTCATCAAAGAGAAACTAGAAAATGGAATTGTTTGTTTGGTGTATATTCCTACAGGACAACAAACTGCAGATATGTTGACAAAAGGAGTACCTGGACATAAGTTTCAAGAGTTTGTATGCAAGCTAGGCATGAATAACATCTATGCTCCAGCTTGAGGGGGAGTGTTACAGATATTAACTGTATTTTACAGTTGTGTTGACTATTTTTATGATAGTTGTATTTTACAGCTATGTGTTGATTTAGGAGATTTAGTTCCTAATTTTCAGGGATACTAGTTTGAATATCCTAGGTGCATTTTCTGTTTTTTTCTTAGGTCTAATGTATATAAATAGGTATTCAAGATTAATATAGAAAAATATGATTTTGCACACCAACGTGAACTACTTTCTACCTTTTCTCAATTTTCTAAAACAGAAAATGGAAACTTTTAAGGCAAAAATCAAAATACTTGGCTAATTTCATGAGACGCCCATACTAGACAGGGACAAAAAATTCAGGGTGTCCAAGTACTCTCTTGACCCGACTGCTTTGAGCCTTTACTATTGGCAAATAGGCTAAAGATTGCAATGGAAATAGCTAATGCAATAGTATATGCTCATGTTGGTTTGCTAGGCCTGAGTATCGAATTCCAAACTGTTGTCTATTCTGAATATTTTAACCGTTTTTCCAATTTGATTTTGCATGAGAACAAAACAATCTCTGAATTTTCCAACTGCTTTCCTAGTTCGTATGCACTCAGGTCCTGATTTTTATTCTACCATTGATTTTTTCTCTTATTTGGGAGGTCTATTACACTTTTCGTAATTTATGTTACCTTCTTTGATGAGATAACAATTGGATTAGTATCTCACAGTTTTGGTGAAGATTTTTCATATTCAACTGATATTTGGATTAATTATTTTGTTAAGTTTCAAATCTTATTTTTATTATTACAACTCAAAAAAATCATGGCTAAGTGATCGGTTAAATAATTTATTTGTCATGCAACCAGAATCTTCTCCTGTCATGGATAATCATCAAAATCATACATTCTTCTGCCCCTACTTTTCAAACTAATAAATTTAGATATATGTGCGAGGCATAAAACTCATGGAATATCAATTTATTAAAAAAATCTTATAATCAGAGACATAACTTTATTTAAAAAATGGAAGACAATGTGAATATATTATAATTGGAAATGAAGCAAACTGTTTACATAACATAGATCCCGAATCAAAGTCTTGCTCTCATAAAATCGAGATGATAAAGCAGAGAGCAGGAGTTAGATGAGAACAAAATCGAGTGATTTATGTGAATATTGATTGCCAAACAATCCTGGATTAATGGTAAATTCGTGCATAATCCACCTCCCATTCTTTTCTGCGTTTCTGCCACTTTCATATCTAAACCTTTTCTTGAACCCTAAAATCTAATCATCATAGCCAAGAGGGAAGACAGGCTTGGTCCTCACCCTGCCAAGCGCCAGGACCGATCTTTCTGTTGAATCTTGAACCCTTAGGAGAGGCCTTCTTTAACTGAGTGAAGAAGTAGAGTGCCTGACCCGCCATTAATTGGTTTCCTCCGTACAAATCCCAAATCAAGTTTGGGTCATGAGGGCCGTAGAGATCGCAATCTTTCACTGGAATATCATCCCCAGCTTGGTAGAGATTAGGGTTTTGAGTAATTTTGTGAAAGAGATAGAACTCCAACAGTTCCTATTCTCTTGGGTAAAATCTTAATCCAACGTGAAGAGGCATTGCGTTGGTGTTCTGGGAAAGAAAAAGCGATCGAAAAAATAAGAAATTGAGATTGAATCAGTTGGATGACGAAGAAAATACAGGATTTGGAAACTCTCTCGGTTACTTGCTAATCAAGTAGTCTTGTGATTGTATTGTGTGTGTGGAGGTTATGTTAGGGCAATTATATATATAGCTGTTTGATGCGTGCGCGGGAATTATATAGCCGTTTGATGATGCCGCTAATTTGAATTTAGTGTTTAGCGTCATATTTAAGCGCCAGCAACTAACCTCTATTGGCAGTGAAAGTGATAATTAAAGAGTTAGTTATGGGATGCGCCAAAGCCATTAGGAGTTCAATTTTGAAATGCTTCTTATTTTAAGGAGCACGTACGGTTGACGGTGTAAGAGGAAATTACTTTTATTATTATCAATAAAAATTTGATTTAACGGTGCCAAGATTTATGGAATTTTTGATAACATCATAATAATTGTAAAATTCAGCACTTGCTACTAGCCATTCATGTGCGAGTGCTCGCTCTTAGGGTTAGGGTTTGGGGTACCGCGTGATGTTTGTTAGCCGTTTAAGTTGTATTTTATATTTTCGCGTGCTGTTTTGACGCGCACGTGCGGTGTAATTACTTGTTATTATTAATTTATTATTTTTCTTTTAAATTCTTTTAAGCACTTATAAATTCGTTTTATTTATAATTTATTTTAAAATTTTGAAAAAGAAATTCGCTTGATAGAATTACAACCATTTAGAAGTCCGTTTAAATTATAAATTATAATTTATTTTAAAAATATTTCAATTAGGGTTCGAAGATGTGATCAATCTTGCCAATGCCACAACCACCAAGTATCAAAATCTTGTTTTGGTGTGACATGTAAGGCTGACATTGACAATGAGTGCTTTTTGATGATTTCTCTCGATGAGTTTATGAAGATTTGATCTTTATTTGCCAAGTCTCCTTTTATTTTTCCTTTGATATGCTTTTTGGGTAGGAATTGTTCCCTAGGATTTTTGGGGTGATTATCAACAGTGATTAATAATAAATGATTGGTTTGGAATGGGATAAGTAATTGTCAATTATAAGTGACGAGATGGTTTCACTACTAGAAAAATGACATTTACTGACACTTAGTTTACTGACACTTAGCAAAAAGTATCAGTAATTGTGAACAAATGCACCTATTAACAAGTAGGTATTAGAGCTTATTGATACTAGTGTGTTAGTAAATTAAACATCAATAATCACTGACACTAAAGTATCAGAGATAAAAAAAAATTTATTAATAGTTGTTTTAGTGCCAACTCGAACCTGAGACTTCTAGGGTTTAAAATTTTAACATTAGAAATAGAGACCATCAAGCCATGTTGAATTAACTTAATTCATTCGTTTTAAAGATTTTAAAAATAAAAATATAATAACAAAAGGATAACATAATAAATTGCATGGCCGTACCTCAATCAAATACTGATATTTAGTTTTAGTTCTATGCAATGATTCGCCCTAATGAATTCGTCTATTTCGATTGTAGCCTGGTGGATAATGATAACGAAAAGGAATAGAAAAAAATTCTAAAAAAAAAGAGATTTCTAAAAAACGGGGTGATTCGGCGAGGGGGACATAATTAGGTATATGGAATCAAATGCCAACTCTTGTTATTTTTTGAAAAGGGGTTCTAGAATACGATTGACTTTAAGATACAAATACTTGGAGTCTGTTCTCTGTTCTCTATTTACAAGTTGATTTCAATTAATTCAAAAATCATACTTTACTGTTCTTTTTTCTTTCGTTTTGGTTTTCGTAATCTCAATTTATAAAATTTTTGATTTCCTCCGAAATTAATCTTTCGTTATTTCACTCCGCCTCATAAAGCCAAAAAAAAAGGTCCACAGACACGCAAGAACAAAGCATATCCTTTTGTCTTCCAAAACCCTAACTTTGCTGGGTAACTCACTGAGTCTCTCCGTGCGGACTTAGTCCGAGTCTCTTCGATTCTCACCAGCTTACATCATTTTTAGTGCGTGATTCATCATGAAAGGAGGCGGATCGAAAGTCGATATGGTAGGAACTGATAGCAAGTGAGTTTTCATAGTTTTGATAATATCGTATATGTAGATCTATTCTTTTTTGTTGTTTTTAACGTCGCTTGTATATTTATTTCGTTCAATATTGTTTGTGATTTTTTTTTTCTGGTGTTTAAAGGCTGAAGAGCAAAGGGGCGAGAGCCGACAGTTTAACAGCAAAGCCCAAGGTCACGAAAGATCCAAACAAGTCGAAGAGGCCTCCTAGTGCTTTCTTCATTTTCATGTATGAGTTTCGTTTTCTTTTTTTTTGTTTGAATTTACAAAACAAAAATCATCTTTATGTTTTTCGTGGCTGATTCGAGAGTTTTAAATCTCAATTTATTTTTGACGAAATTAAGGGAAGAGTTCGAAGCAGCTTTAAAGAAGCTCATCCTAACAACAAATCTGTTGTCACTGTAAGTGATTACATAATTTTAATGCGAATTTTAAGTGATATATATTTATATTACTTCTTTCCTAACCGATTTTAATGTGAGCTTTCTTATGAATCAGGTTGGCAAAGTCATTGGAGAAAAATGGAAGTCAATGTCAGATGATGTAAGTATTATATTCAATTTATTCATCTTTTTTTCCCCTAATTTAAAAAAATTGTATGTGTTGACTTGTTTGTTCATATTTCTTTGGATATGCGATGTTAGGAGAAAGCTCCCTTTGTAGCAAAGGCTAAGAAAAGAATGTCTGATTACAACAAGAACATGCAGGATTACAACAAGCAGCTGGTAATATTTTAGGAATTATTGTTGTTTATAATGATAATTCTGATGGCAGAATGATTATTTATTAATGATGATGATCTGTTTTACAATAAGCTGATGGAGTCAATGCTAAACGATGTTTACTCATAAAAGTTTGGGGTGGAAATGCTCAGGTGTGTACTCTCCGTCTATGTGTTATTCAGAAGTGACATCGAATCCATAGAGACACCATGATGGAAAATATATCAACCCAATTTCATGTTCACGTCAAGGAAAATCCTCCACAACTTGTGAATTTCAAGAAAATGTTCGAGTTTGAACTTTTTGGAGTGTTAATGAAACCGGTGAGCTAGTTGTGATTTTTGTTGCAAATTCATCTCTTATCTTTGACTAAATACATAGATAATTAAAACTTTTTGCATTTTCAGGAAGCAAGCACATGGACACTGGCCATATACAAGAACTGGTCCGGGGAGTGAAAAATGCTGTGTCTTTGGCTCAGGTTTGTTTTTCCATTTCTCAATGTTCATGTTGTTATTTTGTATTATATTTGTATGGAGAAATGGTTAGTGGTGTTTTTTCTTTCTCCAATGTCTAATTGTATTATTACTGGCTTTTGAAGAACTCTAAACTTTGATTTTTTCCATTTTTCCCTATGAGAGTTTGCATAAGATGCGCTAAATAAGATAAATTGCGTGTGCATGATATGGGAATCCATTTACCAAACTGACCAAGTTACTGAGAGGCAAATTTCTTTACTATTTATTTATCTAGACATCAAGCCAGGGTATACTTCTATGATATGTGAACCAAAATAAATGAAGTTTTGCTATGCCCGTTGGAGTGTATTAGTTCTATATTATCAATTTAATTCGCCATTAAACCTGTCCTTGCAGATGGTTTTTGACCTTTGTTTTCCACCCACGCAGTGCCCCTCCTACCCCCACCCTTTCATGTAGAACTTGTTAGATGATAGCTATCTCATTTTTTAATTTCAATGTGCTGTAGGGGGTGGTTTATTGGCAACCGCCTAAAATGGCAGTGGAAAAGGTGAAAGAATTAGTTTGGGAGCCTTCAATTAGCAAATATGGTGTTGATGAAGGTCTTCCTCAACTGAGGATGCATTGACAAAAAAAGTATACTTGGAAGTGTTTATTACTATTTAAGTTAAATGTTGTTGCAGAAATCAGACTATCCATTGAAACAGAACTAAGAAACCAGCCCTATACAAGTTCTATTCTGTAGAATTTCCATGCTTTATATACTTTAGCAAATCATGCAAAATGGTATAATGCTTGTTGGTATGAGTAGAACTGGCAGTTGAAGGATGGTTTGTTGCCCTACATGTAAATGGGTTAGCTGAGTGTAATAACTCATTTGCTTTTCACTCACAAAAGATGCTGATAATGATAATGTCAATGTTAATGCAGGTATAAGAATTTCTGGAAAAGAATTTTTAACTTCATGGGTCCGGAAAACTGTGGTGAAAGCATTTAGCTCCATCTCGCAACAGCAACTCCTCACTTTTTTTGTATTTGATTAGAGGTAAGTTTACTGCACAGTAACCTTCAATATAACCATGGTTAAAAGCATAACTAGAAAGTCCACTGCTCAGTAAGTCAACAACAGCACTCTTTATCCCATCATTAGCTTGCCAACTTACCATTTGGTCCCTTCGCGAATAAATATCATTTTTCTTATCGTTATTATATTTATTTAGTTTGATTTGTCCAATATACTTTTTTTTTTCTTGTGAATATATGAGAATTGATTTGTATAGCATGCTAGCTAATTAAATCTATATGATGCACTTGTAGGTAGGGAAGGTGAAGGGAAAGGCAAAGGTCGGGGAGGAGATGTTTGTGGGATAACTGAATGATTGCAATTCATTATCATTATGTTGATTTCAAATTATATTTGAAATATTTGTTTTGATTTCTCCAAACTATCACTATGTTGATTTTAAATTATATTTGACATTTTTTTATTATTATATTTGTATTAATGTTTGATTCAGACTTATTTAAAATTTGTTAGAAATTTTATATGTAATTGTTCATTTTAGCAGTTTAGCATACTTTTAATATTCTTTTTTAAATAATATCATTAGATTGAAAAAACTTAAAATGACAATGATAACTAATAAAGTCATTGATACTAAAAATGTATCATAAAGTATCAGCTTTATTGGGGTGATTGTATTACTATTTGTGTAATACTATAGTAATAGTAATTTCTGACACCACATTCAAGTGTCACTATGTTTCTGATTGCCAGATCACTGACACTATTAATAAATGTCACTAAAAGTAATTAGTGATACTATTTTAGTATCACTAAAGGGCATTTTTTTAGTAGTGTTTGTAAACAATTGTTGGCAAAAAAACGTGAATGCTTCCAAAATTGAAGTACAGGCACAAGGGTTATAGCCATACTTAAAGGTTGTCATGCTTCGAAGAAATAATTGGATCTTGTAAAGTATCGGTGGAGCTTTTATTGGTGGAAGCAAAATTGACTGAAAAGTAGTACAACTTCTTAATGTTGATCTTGTATGTGTTGAACAGTTACCAACATTCTCCAACAAATCTTTTTCAATGTTTGAATATTTCACTCTTATTATGGAATGAGCTTGCTATTTTGGAGTTCATATGCCTGTTAGTTGAAACTACGGACTGTGAATTGTGGTAAGATCTCTCATGATATATGTGAATAAATTTTAGATTCATCTTAAGAATACAGAGGTTGTTGATTTCGTTTCCATTCGGGTTCCTATTGTTTTACAATTTTAAGAAAGTTGATTTAGTTTCTTGTTTAATTTCTTAATATGTAGTGTGAGTTGGACATCATGTTCCATTTGGAGAAGCATATTTTTGTACTGTAGGAAAAGGTCATGGATGGGTGTATGGTAGAGACAAGCAAGTCAAACATTCTGTCTCCGATCAAACTGATGGAGAAAACATCTTAAAATAATTATAAGAGCTCCAAGATTTTATGAGAGATTCATAACAGGTTAGCCACTTGTTTATATTGGTTGGATTCTACTGTACTGTTATTTTTTAACATCATGAAAATCCTGTAGGTTCATTCATAAATGAAATATTTTAGTACTATATTGTATTGATTCATTGTTGAACTAATCCAGAACCAAATCAAATTCATTTGGAGTTCTTCAGAATTTGGGTTCACCTTACATCTATGAGACAATGCAAACATAATTGGGATTTCTGGTGTGCTCAAATTTTTGGAATTTGAGAATGGGGACCTTGGTTTCTTTGAGAGAAAGAACATGAAGTCCAAATGGCTTCCTTGTGATTAATCAAAATTAGTGTTGTCAGTTAATGACATAGGATTTTAAAAATCTGAAAGGATTAAAGCCAGCTCGAAATTAGGTTTTGGTTACTACCTATAACAATCCTTGGACAAGATGATTGTGAGATAAGTAGAGTTATCAAGAAAAAGGAAGACCATAATTTAAAGGATTAATGGGTAGAAACTCGAATCTGAGAAGGTTGTTGTGAAAGTTATTTTGTTGCTTTATTTGTATCTACATTGGTGGTATAAGGAATGATTGATAATCTTTGCTGTGTAACTGTAAATTAGCATAGAAAATGGTTAATTTAAGATGCAGAGTATCAGATATCAAACATTATTCCCAGAGAATTGAGGTTTTACCTGTAAAGAACTTAGAACTACATAGATGTACTTGTTTTTATGTCATAAATTCAAAAATATTCTAGGTATTAGTAGCGTGTTATTCGCATATCACATTTATAAGAACCGCATGCTTTTGTTCCAACTTGCATTAACATGTTATGTCCCTTTTGCATGACCTAAGATATTGAAGAAGACTTCTCCATAATGGAAGCTCAGTGGTGAATAAATGTAACTTGCATGCATCCAACAAACTTGAAATTGTTTTAGGTCTTGCCCAGTCATGCATTCCAATCCAAAACATTTTTTCAATTACATTTTGAATTCTTCTCTTTCCAGATTGTTTTGCCCTTGAGAATGTGATCATATAGAATAGAAGGTGTTTGATCATTAGAATGTAAGGGTTCCTTGTTCCTGTATATCTTTTTTTTTTTTTTGGGTGAATTTGATGTTTGCATTTTGGATCATCTTTAGTATAATGGCCCTTGTTAAAGGTTCTAAAGGCAACCTTGTGTCTGCCTTTAAGGTTTATCTGGACAAGAATATGGAAGACTTAACTATTTTTCAATATAAACAAAGTTTATTGTTATCTAAGTATGTTTATAAGGATGCAATCAAAATATGACAATGAAAAAGAAATAATTTTTCATATTTTCAAACTGTTTATTTAAGCTCTCTTTTTCGTTAATCCTTTAAATTCGGTTTTGGTTCAATGTTAATCAAGAGTGCAATAGGCAAACAAGTAAAGCTCATCAAGAGCTCTCTCTATATTTGCTAATCAAGGATTCCTTAATTATTCAAAAATAAAGCAGGAACGTGGTGGAGAATGGTGCCTGATCCTACTAAAATCCCATTTTGGGTTGGTAAGGATGCCCAAGGGAACCATATAATTGCCATATCTCCATGTACTAGTATGTCTCTTATTGTATATCTATTATCTAGTTTGGTTCTAATGTTGATGCCGTAAAAACTCAACTAATCTCTGCTGAAAATTAATAATCCAAATTCTCTACATGTTTCTGTGATGACATACTTATGGATTTTGCGACATAATTGCATGGACTTCTCTCTTGTAGTTTGTATGAAAGTTAGGGATTTAGTCTTGTGTGTCAAGGTTTGAGTTTATAAATATTAATGCAAAGAGGAAATGTTTTTGTTTAACTGTGTGTTGGTTCTCAGCTTGGAGTACAATCTTAAGTCAAAATACATATAAATATTTTTAGAAGCATCCGAAAAAATAGTATTATATATACAAATATCTTTAAAAGCATCCGAAAAACTAGTATTATATATACAAATATCTTTAGAAGCGTCCATGAGTTGAAGAAATAGCAGTAGCTGCTGCAACAGGAGCTTAATATGTAATATCCAATCCAAGGGCTTCATTGGCTTTCTGCTTTTTCTTTGGCTTTTAATTCTTTCGAATACCTAAAAGAGTACAAACTAGATTCATAACTCCAGCAGCACCTTATGTTCATCCATTATCTTCTGTAGAAAAGTCAGCACTAATTTTCAATAAACATGTGGCTAACATGTTTACCACAATTAGCATGCAAAACTTTCAATTTGGTAGGTAGAGTTTGGTAAAGAAAATGATGCTAAATTAGGTAGAGTTTGGTGAAGAAAATGGTGCCAAATTGTTGAATTTTTTACCAATTATTGAAGACTTTTGTTGCATGGTTGGTGAAGTTTTTCCTATAAATAGCAAGAGCTTATTCATTTCTTATGCATCCCAAACTTGAGAGAATTTGAGAAAGTTTCAAATTCAGAGAGAAATAATTAATTAGAGAATTATTGTGAGAGTGAGCAATTGAAGAGTGTGGGCAATTGAGAGTTATTTTTCTTTCAAGTGTGTATGAGAGTACTAGGTGTATTTGGGTTACAGGAAGTGATTTTTCTTTACTCAAATATTGTACTATAAATAATTGTTAATAAAACAATTATTTTCTCTTGCTCCCGTGGACATAGGCATAATCGCCGAACCACGTTAAATTCTCGTGTCATTTAATTTTATAATTATTTAGTGTGCTTGATTCCGTATTTCGCACACAACAAGTGGTATTAGAGCCGAAGGTTCGTACTTGAAGTATACAATACTGTTCACGTATATTACACTATTCACAAGTACATACTATTTATATATTTGGTACTATTTAAAAATACATTACTGTTTATAGATACGATAGATACGGCCATTTGTACTTGGGAGACAATCTATTCTAAGTAGTGTGTATTTATGCATATCTAGGAAAGTTCTGTCAACAAGATGATAAGAATCTAAGGAGTTTGGGTTTTAAGTGGGACTGTTGTGACCCCTCCACTCTCCTAGGAACTTTCTTGGTGCATATATTCACGTGAAATTAACATCATAGAGACTGTTTTTCAAGTGTGAATAGTTTGTTAAGAAAATGGTAGAAGGTGAAACTTCTAGAATTGGGGAGAGATCTACCCAAACTATTTCAAGAGACACTACTGGTGGGAGGAGAGATGTATCACATTGTCATATAGCATCTGTTATTAGAGGCTAGAAGATCGATGTTGAAAATTTTGATGGGAAAATCAAATTTGGCATGTGGAGGCGTGAAGTTATGGATGCCCTTATTCAAATCGATCTCGATGTTGTTCTGAAAAATAAAAGATACTTGTATGATGAAGAAACTTGGGATCGTATGAACGAAAAAGCTTGTGGTCAAATCAGATCTTGTTTGACCAAAGAGGTGAAATATCTGGTGAAAGATGAGGATTGTACGATAACTTTATGGCGTACACTAGAAGAAAAGTACTTGCTGAAAAGTCCTAAAAATCGTCTTCATGCAATGAGCCAGGTGTATGGTTTTCGAATGAAGCACGGGGTGTCAATGCATGATCATGTCTCAAGATTTGAAAAGTTACTTGCATATTTAAAGAATCTTGATGAAGATATTAAGGATGAAGTCAAGGCTATGATTCTGCTACACTAATTGCATTAAGAGTACAGCCATTTTGTGACTACTTTGATATATGGGAAAAGCGTGATCATCTTTAAAGATGTTTGTACAGTATTGACTAATTTAGAGATTTGGAATAATGACAAACATTCCGAAAGAGCATCGTCTGAAGCTTTGATAGCTAGAGAAAGAACGATGGAGAAAAAGAAGAAGCATGGTGGGAAGAATTCTCGGTCAAAATCGAGAAGCAGAAATATAGCTTGAGATAAGTGTGTCTTTTGTCATGAAAAGGGCCATTGGAGGAAAGATTGTCCGAAGGCTCAGAAAAAATATGGAAAGAAACCAATAGCAGCAAACATGGCACGGAAAGATGATGACTCTGATTATTCACTAAGTATTATGCCTATAGCATATGTGGCTAGTACAAGTGAGTGGATACTTAATACTAGAGTAACCTATCATTTCTGTCCTATTAGGGAATGATTTACAAATTTTCATAATTTGGAATCTAGATCAGTTGTAATGGGAAATAATCAATCTTGTCGCACAATGGGGATAGGAACAATTCGGCTCAAAATGTTCGATGGAATGATCAGAGAACTGAAAGAGGTTAGATATATTCCAGCTTTAAAGAAAAATCTAATTTCTGTGGGTACTCTGGAAGCTAAAGGCTACAAGGTTACTATTGAAAATGGTATAATGAAGTTCATATATGGAGCTATGGTGATTCTGCAAGGTGTCAGGCGTCACAATTTGTACTATTTGAAGGGAGGTACTACTGATGAAGTTAATGTTGCTGAGGCGCATAGTGACACTACCAAGCTATGGCATGTACGACTAGGACATGCTGGAGAGAAGTCTTTGCAAACTCTGATGAGGCATGGGCTTTTTAAAGGTACCAAAACCTGTAAATTAAATTTCTCTGAGCATTGTAGATTATAAAGCTCCGGCGGAGCGTGTGATGGCATGCCAGAATCAAATATGGCTGAAGTGAAAGTTTCCCTCCATATCTTTTGATCTTGTACCTGGTTCACACAAACAGAGTCTCTAAGAACAACGAGAAAAGATTTCAACAGGTACCGAACCAACTTATTGAAGAGGAACAGGTACTGGATGACATCGTCCTGACACACCCATGGCAGTCACTGAATTACCTAGAAAAAAAAAAGGCTGGAGGAGTAAGAAAGCAAAAAAGTCTGAACATCTCTCTTTTTTAGAGTTCAAATCCCTCTTTTCAAAATAAGATTCCCCGTGATGATTTGACTTTATTAAGATAAGAGATGGATACTCAGGCATATGTGGTCATCTAGGTAGTACGAAAGATTAGGCGGACTCACCACTTTCATTTTCATCCCTCTTTCAAGGAGTTGCGCAAGTCACTCTATACAGGCAAGAAATGATAAAAGAGCGCTCCGGAGAAGGAAACAAATTACCCTCTCCCTAACTTACGTCAACAAACTCATGAAAAAAAAAATGAGGAACAACATATGATTAGCCCTTTTTATGATTCACCCTTTGAGAAAAGCCTATAAGGCCATCGGTTCTTGTTCTTGGTTCTGAGCTGTGTTCGCACAAAAAGAAGAAAGCATCGCCCAAGTCGTTTGAACAACCAACCTGAGCCTTTTCCTCCTGTGTGGTGTTGGAGGTTTCAAGGCCAGACAAAGAACATGTATTTAGTATGGGTAATAGGTTCATGAGGGATCCAGGATGCAGGCATTGGAAAGCTGTGAAGTAGCGTATGAGGTATTCGAAAGGGACTGAAAATTATGTTCTCCTGAATGACGTTAGCAAGCAACATGATGAAGCTGTGGTGGGGTTTGCAGGTTCTGACTATGTTGGTGATTTAGAAGGATAAATATCTCAAACAGGGTATATCTTTACCTTGTTTGGATGTGTGGTGAGCAGGAAAGCGTCTTTACAACATGTAGTAGCTCTTCTACAGCAGAGGCTGAGTTTATAGAAGAAAGATCTAGTAAATGAACTTGGATTGGATCAAGTTGTTGCATTGATCTACTGTGACAGTTAGAGTGCAATTCAGCTCACCAAGTACAAAGTTTACCATGAAAGGACTAAACATGTAGATGTAAGGCTCCACTTCATCGGAGATCAAATGTCAGATGTTTCCATACAGGTCAAGAAGGTACATGCAGAAGATAATCTTGATGTTATGCCGACAAAAGTCCTGCCCTCATTCAAGTTCAAGAAATTCCTGGACTCGATGGGGAGTACATGTAACTGATACTAGTGAAGCTGCTGTGAATGATCAGTTGCACGTCTTATATGATTTGTGAAATAAGTTGGAGATTTGTAATGTGATGATTCAAAATCAGTTATGAAAGTTAGAAGGGTCGATGATATGGCACTGATGAGATGGCAAGTGGGGTCCAGTTAGCCATAAGCTCGTTAAATTGCAGGCTATTATAAATAGAGCTAAGAGGCTGATAATTTGCTAAGTTTGTGCCTTCGTTTGTGAGAGATGAGAGAGAGTTAAGAATGTGTTCTATAGCTATTTCCCCTCCTTATAATCCCCATGTAACTGTAACTCAAGATTCTCCATTGATAAGATCTATGGCGGTCATTTACAGCTGTGGGTGTCGCCGAACCACGTAATCCTCTGTGCCCTCTGTTTTGATTTCTTTTTTTGTTCTTGGTTCAGTTTTTAATTAGGTCTTTGCTGTGATTATGAGCCACTCGTGATTTATTGTTTAGTTTACTCTAATCAGCATCTTTGTGGCTGCCAACCGTAGTTCAAAATATTACTGAACTTCCTTGTATAAAATGATCCTCCAATCTCTACCTTTCTCATCTGCTTTAAACTTTCGGATATTGATCAAGTTTAGACAATGCTCAAACTTGATCGTTGTCACCACCTTGGTCAACATATCTCGTGGATTCTTTGCAGCCTTGATTTTCCAAGAAGAATCTTCCCTCATCAATAATTTCCAGCACAAAGTGAAATCGTACGTCAATATGCTTCATGACGCCGCATGATAAACTTGATTCTTTGCTAAGTGAATAGCACTTTGACCGTCACAATACATGTTAACATGCTCCCGGATCAATCCCAAGTTTCCAAGCAAGCCTTGTAACCAAACGACCTCTTTAATAGCCTCCGTAATTGCCATTTACTCGGCCTCGTGGTTGACAAGGCAAATCAGAGACCGTAGTGTAGACTTCAGCTAATTGGCCCTTTAGCAAGGGTAAATACATATCCGGTGGTTGATCGTCGTTTGTCTATATCACCGGCATAATTTGAATCAACGTACCCAATCACACCTTGACCAAGTGTGTCATTTCATTCAAACAAGAAGCCAACATCAACGGTTTTCGAATGTACCGTGAAAATCCATTTCACAACTTGCCAATGTCCTTTACCGAGATTATGCATATATCCGCTCACCATACTAATCGCCATGAAATGTCGGCCTTGTACACACCATTGCATACATCAAGCTACCAACTATATTTGAATACGGAACTTGCAACATGTATTCTTGTTCCTCATCCGTCGAAGGAGATAATTGTGCGTAAAGCTTGAAATGAGAAGCCAATGGGATACTTACAGTGTTTTGTCTCGATCATTCATGCCAAACTGTTGTAATACCTTCTTCAAATATTGCTTCTGAGACAAGCTGACTTTACCACGAGCTCTATCTCTGCATATCTCCATGCCAAGAATCTTCTTAGCTTCACCTAGATCTTTCATCTCAAATTCTTGATTGAGTTGAGTTTTCAACTTCTCAATCTCATCTTTGTTCTTAGATGCTATTAGCATATCATCGACATACAAGAGCAAATATATGAAATATCCTTCTTGTAGCTTGCGAAAATACACACAATGATCAAATTTATTTCTTGTGTACCTTTGCCCTTTCATAAACCGATCAAATCGCTTGTACCACTGCCTTGGAGATTGTTTCAATCCATAAAGCGACTTTGTCAGCTTGCAAACCCAATTTTCTTTTCCAGCAACTCTAAATCCATCTGGCTGAGTCATGTAGATTTCCTCTTCCAAATCACCATGCAAGAATGCGCTTCACATCAAGTTGAACTAGCTCCGGATCATATCACGCAACAATAGCTAGCAAAATCCGAATAGACGAATGTTTCACAACTGGAGAAAATACCTCATTGTAGTCTATTCCTTCTCTCTGAGCGTAACCTTTCGCTACCAATCTAGCCTTGTATCGAATTTTATCCTTTCGAGGAAATCCATCCTTTTTTACATATACCCATTTGCACCCAATTGCCTTTTTGTCTTTAGGCAGTGTAACTAACTTCCAAGTTCCATTTTTTTGAAGAGACTGCATTTCTTCATCCATTGCTTGCTTCCACTGTACATTTTCAAGGCTACTTATTGCTTCTCTGTAAGTGGAAGGAACATCACCATCTACAATTGGAAGTGCATAGGCCACCATATCAACAAAGCGAGCAGGTCTACGAATCTCTCTCTGCGGCCTTCTATATGTAATTGAATCTTGTTGCTCTAAAGGTTCCTGAGTCAGAACCTCTTCTTCATCTTCGGTTGATTGAGAATCATCTGCCTCTTCAACACTAGCTGGATCGTCTATAACCTTTTCAAGCTCCACCTGCTGCAGAATACTCATCGGTGCTATCATCCTTTTGTGAATCCTTTTGTTTTAACATGACTAATTCATCAAAAGTCACATCTCTGCTAAAAATGATCTTCTTCAGATCTGGACACCATAAACGGTATCATTTTACTCCACCAGCTATACCCATGAACAATGTTTTCTTCGCTCTTGGTCTAACTTAGATTCCTTTACATGATAATAAGCAGTGGAACCAAAGACATGTAAAGTATCATAATCAGTAGCGGGTTTACCAGTCCACATTTCCATGGGTGTTTTGCCCTCAATTGCAGCTGATGGAAAACGATTAATTAGATGGCACGCATATACAACAGCCTCAATTCAAAATTCCTTGCCCAATCCAACATCGGACAACATACACCGAACTTTCTCCAAGATAGTTCGGTTCATGCGTCTGCCACCCCATTCCGTTGTGGTGTACCTCGAACAGATGAAGTGTCGCACAATGCCCTCATGTTCGGCATACTTGTAAAATGGATCATTCTTGTACTCACCACCATTATCTCGAGCTAAGTCTTTTAACCTTTCGACCGATCCGAGTCTCGACCATCTTCTTCCATTTCAAAAATATACTCAAAACCTCACTTTTGTTCTTCATCAAATACACCCATACTCTTCTTGAATAATCATCAACAAAGTAACAAAATAGTGCCTACCTCCCAAAGAAGCTACTCCGGTAGGTCCCCACACATCACTATGAACATAGTCCATAATCCCTTTTGTATCATGAATTGCTGAACCAAACTTTACTCTTGTTTGCTTGCCCGAACACAATGTTCACAAAATTCCAATTTGCAAGAATTTGCACCTTTCAATAAGCCTTGCTTAACCAAAGTCTGCAAAGCTTTTTCACCGGCATGTCCCAAACGCATATGCCACAACTTGGTTGCCTCTGAATCTGCATCCTTTCTCGAAATTGTTGATGCTGATCCAATAACCTGCATCCCTTGGAAATAGTACAAGTTATTCCTTCTTGTGCCCTTCATCATCGTCGATGCACCGACTACTACCTTCAAGAACCCATCTCTCATAGTGATTGTAAGCCCTTTGGATTCTAGGACTCCTAATGAGATGAGATTTTTCTTTAAGCTTGGTACATAGCGAACTTCTGTCAAGACATGGATTGAGCCATCGTGATTTTTCAATTGGATTGAACCTATTCCCATGGTTTTACAAGCATTGTCATTGCCCATAAAAACAACTCCGCCATTTAGCTCATTGAAACTAGAAAACCAGCCCTTATTAGGACACATATGATAAGTACAACCCGAATCCAAAATCCACTCATCTGATTGACATGTCAATGTCATGCCAACCAGACTAAATTCTGACTCCTCATCATGCTCGGCTACACATGAATCAGAAATAGCCTTGCCCTTTTGTAACTTAGGACAATTCTTTTTCCAATGCCCTTTATCGCGATAAAAAGCACAGTCATCTTTGGCAGGCCTACCTTTAGACTTGCCCCTTTTCCGTGTTCATGGCGTTATGAACGACCTCTTCAGTCAATACTTCGCAATCGTATCTCTGTGATCCTTTTATCTTTCTTTCTCGGTCTCGACGATTATACAGATGCACTACATACAAGCATCAAATGTGACACTGTCCTTCCCATAAAGCAAAGTGGTGGTGAGATGGTCATATTCATCAGGAAGTGAATTCAACAGCAACAATGCCTTATCTTTATCTTCAAATTTCTTATCCAAATTTAGCAAATTTGCTAATATTTTATTGAATGAGTTCACATGGTTATTCATTGACATACCCGGTGCATGCGTGAATCGATAGAGTTTCTTTTTCATATAAAGCCTGTTTTCAAGGCTTTTCTTCATATATTTTTCTTCCAGTGTCTTCCACAAATTCTTTGCTGATGTCTCCCTCATGACAGAGTACTTCTGATCTTTAGCCAGACATAGGCGAATAGTACCACATGCCTGTCTATTGATTTTTGTCCACTCCTTGTCATCCATCTTTTCAGGCTTTTCTTTTAGAGCGAGATCCAAATCTTGCTGACATAAGACATCTAACACCTCACATTGCCACATACCAAAATTATTGGTACCATCAAATTTCTCTACTTCAAACTTTGCATTAGTCACAGTAGTCCTTGCTGACGAAGACGACGACAACGCTTCTGTCATCCTCTCAACCTCAAATAATCAGTGCCTTCAACATCTATTCACACTTGAAAAACAGTCTCTATGATGTTTATTTCGCGTGAATAAATGCACCAGGAAAGTTCCCAAGAGAGGGGTCACAATGGTCCCACTTAAAACCCAGACTCCTTAGACTCTTATCGTCTTGTTGACAGAACTTTCCTAGACATGCAAAAATACACACTACTTACAATAGACTGTTCTCCAAGTACAAATGGTCGTATCCAGTATCGTATCTGTGAATAGTATTGTATACCCCAAGTACGAACCTTCGGCTCTGAGACCAATTGTTGTGCGGAAGCGTAGGTTGAGCAAATTACCAATTGATGGTAACTGTGACTTCTAGAGAAACTTAAATGTGGTGTAAACAATTACAAAGAAAATTGACACAATAATCTACGTGGTTCGGCGTACAGCCTACATTCACGGGCAAAGACTGGAAGATAATTTTACTAACAAATGAGAATTTACAAATTGGGAAAAACTCACAAAAACCCAATACCCCAATACACCCAAATAAATTCTCCTAGCACTCAAGTGGAAGCTCTCTCAACTCTCTCAATTGCTTCACTTGCAATTGCTCTCAATTTTAGGATGCCTTAACAAATGAAGAACAATAGCTATTTATAGGAATGCATTGTAGCACTATTTCACCAAACCTTTAAAATTGTCAAAGTTTAGTTGGTGGTTACTTAATTTTTAGCCAAACTTTGAACAATTTACCTTTGAATAATTTTGGCCAAACTTTGAACATGTGCTTTGCCAAACTTTGAACAATTTGGTTTTGAATTTGAATTTTTCAACAACATTTGATAGTGCTTGAGTGCCTGCTATTCTGGATTTGCTAAAGTTTCGGATCTTATCAGAAACAGTACTCGTACATGAAAACTTTCACATGCAAGTACGCGAGTCTCCAACCATTAGAGATGTGCAACCAAGAATTGAACCGCATGTTAATGTACATCATTAACTTCAATGGAACTTGTTATTTGATTCATTTCGATAAGATAAGCTTCTAAAAAATTAATTTTCTTCTGTAGTAAAATTCTTTCTATTGAACAACACTCATATGAAAAAATAATAATAATAATACTCATTTCCAATGGAAAATTTAATAAAAGATTTTTCTAATATTCAAAATAATTTGAAAAAATGTATATAATTTATTCAATAATTAAAAAATTGGTGTGTGTTCATTTTTGTGAGAGTCTACATGACTACATGTCCATTGGAGCAAGTCTAGAGGTCTACGTGTTTGTTTTCCCAAGTTTTAGGAGTTGATTAGAGAGAATCTTTGTCATTTTCTATAAAATAGAAAAAAAAATAATAATGTAAATTTAATAATTTCTTTGTTTTTTCTTACAACAGTTATGCCGTTTATGAAAAAAATGAAATCAAGTCTGTAATACGGCATGAGTTTATCAAAGAAATTATCAAGTGTCGACCCCTTACCAATTAGTTTTAAGTAGCTTTAGTTAGAGGTCAATAAGTTTTATTTTATTTTATTTTTGTAAGAGAAAAATATTACAATATGTAGGTCTTAATTTACTTATGGCTATCAAACATTTTTTTTTCCTGAGTTATGAATTATGATTGGTAGACTAAGCAACTAATTAACTTCATAAATAAAATATTAATTAAAAAGAAGCATTAACCTTTGGGACTTATTTCTTGATCTTGAGAAATATACCCTTTTCAGTCTTTTTTTTTTTTTTGGTGTTGTAATCAGGAAAAGTTTTTTCATCCTTATTCAAAAGGAATCGATACAAATATCTGGTTGATGCAGAAAAATGTTATTGATTAAAGTGATTGTTGATAAAAACAATAAGTTTTTTTCAGCATTATTGAATAGGGAATACTTAGTGCCACTTTCTAAATTGCTAAAGCGACCATTTAGTCTATCAATAATTCTACATATCCCTAATTTTTTATCCCAAATAACCATCACAAATGATGTGACATTCATCAATTGATTGGTAAGATAATATAATTAATTCACTTTAATTTTACTAATCAATTAATGAATGTCACATCATTTGGGATGGTTATTTAAGATAAAAAATTTAGGATATGTAGCATTACTATTTAGTCTATTGACAATCGCTCTTGGACTTGCATGACTAAACTTGGAAATTTTACTAAAACTCATGACTATTTAATGAAAAAATTATTTTCATTTGCGGCAGCTATTAAATCAGTGGCGACTCAACCTTTTATAAGAACTTGGATAAATTGTTTTAATTAGGTCTTCTTAAAAATAAGATAAAATATATGTATTTATTGAAAATTAGTAATCAGTTAACAATTGAAAATACATCAACCAAATACCGAAGAAACTAACATACAAAATACAATTCGAAATAGAAACTAACATACAACTATAACAATGTGTGAAATCATATTAATTATAGAAATATTGTTATATGATTCGAAACAGAAAGCGAAGTAAACAGACAAATAAACAATAGAAAAATAGAAATTGTTAGAGCAGTAGACAAATAAAAATTATAAACAGAAAGCGAATAAAACACAAGGCCTGCTAAATAATAGTCTCCTTAAAACAAATTTACCACATGTTACAATGATGTTAGATATGTTGGTATCTGTTTCCCAGGATGCAATGGGAATGAATTACTTGTCAAGCACAAATGAATAATTTCAGTGTACTGCAACAATGCAGAATCTTAATCAAAACAGAACATCAGAAGAAGGAAAATATTTTGAGTGATCTGTGGTTTTGTGTTGTGTATAAAACAAAGAAGGAGGACTGTCTTTTTATAGTTATGATGGTAAGGACTGCCTTATTATAGTCATAACGGTATGTAACTGCTAAAACAATTAAATAACAAAACTAAATATTTGAATTCAATTTATAACAACAAATTCAATTTAATTTGCTTCTGTAACATCCCATTGAATTCAAAATGTTGAATTTTGCAACAGCTCAAAATTTTTTCACAAATCAAAATAGCTTTTGATTTTAATTGTGAAAACTATTACTAAAAAAAATTCAAAAAGAAATAAAAACGTAGCCATGCGAGCTTGGGTGATTTTAGGCTGATATTTGTGTGGATACACACGAGTTCAACCAAGTCAAGCTAGGAAATACAACCCACTTTGTAGGCTTGCATGTAGAAAACCTTTATCCATAATATTCTTACTTATGTATGAATAAGTATCTATATACAAATATATATCCCTTAGCTTATTTTTCCCCGTGGGAGAAGCTTTATTTCCTTTTAAATTTTCAACTTCAAGAGTGCAATTTAAGAGTCAATTTCTTATTTATCTAAG
The DNA here is from genome assembly GCA_025617385.1 of Murraya koenigii. Classification (NCBI taxonomy): domain Eukaryota; kingdom Viridiplantae; phylum Streptophyta; class Magnoliopsida; order Sapindales; family Rutaceae; genus Murraya; species Murraya koenigii. Next base: position 19,154,371 of record CM046818.1, read on the forward strand.
CATCATTTTGAGTGTATAAATATATCATTTCAAAGTGTTCATGGAGTAGAATCCGAACCTCTTAAGATTTTTACTTTTGGTAAGTGAGTTCTACTTAAAATGTGCCCTCGAAATAACATACTAATATACTATATTTTCAATAATATTAACTTTATTATAAAAGTTAATTTCATTCAAGATCAATTTTTATACATTTCTTACATATAAAAGTATTAATCAATATTTTTTTAAAAAATTTTGCTAACATATCTTTCTCAAATGATAACATAATATATAGCCTATCTTATATAAATTTTTGACAATTTAATTTTGAAAACTTCTTTTTGAAACAGTATTATTATCAATATTACAAACAACTTCCTATCAACAAAGCACACAATTATTTAGAAAAATAAAAACAACACTCAATGAACATAATAATATTTTTCATAAAGAATTAAGACAACTAAATAACAAACTAATTAAGAAGATATTATAAAGATAAAACCTGAAAATTTAAGATGAAATCACAAATTAATTGTAATGGTTTTAGTATAGGGAATAAAACTAGGTTTTTCAATTTTTCAATTAAAATCTTTTAAGACCGATCTCATACAACATATAAGAATTAAGTAATCTAAAAATTCATACCTTGATGTTTTGAGAAGATGAACAATTGAGACTTGTAGATCAGTTTCCAAACGATCTTTCAGGCCATGACTCAAGTTTGATCAACACTGGATATATGGGCGTTTGTTTCACCACTCCCCAATTGTAACTGGCTCTTCTTAGATGTCTTCTTTTTTTTTTTCTTAAAATCCCTAGAATTCTCTTCTCTCTGAAGAAAATAATGCCCTTTTTATAATATCTTATGAAAAGCCCTGGTATGTTAGGATTGAGATTCCTATTTAAAATAGAATTCTTCTTTTAACTATCTTTCCACTTACGTAAAAGTGGAAAGAATGTGTAACTAATTAGAAGACTACTTTGTAAAATATCACAAGCCCCCTTTTACACTTCAATATAACATACTAGGCTTTAACAAATATTATAATTATTATTTTCATCTAATATGCCAGTTTTTCTTACTTTTGGGTCCAGTGATGGTGTTGTAAATTAAATGAGCTAACCCGGGAATCATTTGAGAACATACAATAGTGGCTACAATAATTAAATTTGTAATTAAACAAATATAATTATTTAATTCCAACTCTACTCTACTATTATAAGATTGGAACTGACCTCCATAATTGTATGCTCGAATATAATTCGCCCAAGCCACATTGATTTCTTTACTACACAATCTTTTGTACCACATCTTTAATTTAAATTGATATCTAAACTGTCCAATCAATTTAATTACATCTTGTTCCTTGATACTTACTGGTTTTCTCTAATGATCATTTTCAACATACTTATTTATGTTGAAACACTCTGGCCAGAGAATTTTATGATCAAGTACTGAAAACCTATCAAGAGATGTGTCGTACAAATTCTATATTGTTAATCTACAATTTCAATACTTGTAATTGCTCCCACCAAGATACCGGGTAATCTAGACTACATGTGTATGTCATGCCCATTGGTAACTCAAATGAAATAACAACTACAATCATGAAATCATAACTAACTCAAGATTAAGATTATAGTAAATAAATGCCTATGAGATTTAATAAATCTGACAGTTATTACTAGGTTAATTAAATCTCATATGTGATCCAGTTCAATGTAGACATACTACATCAATAAATTCATACATGATTAAGACAAATCACTCAATGAATTTATTACAATCTATACCTAAATAAAGTGCCCAACTTTATTTATCAACTGCGAACTTATTTTATTTAATCATAAGATAACTTGTATTTATGTCTTCTGCAAATCCACATAGTGATCGCATAAATACATATAATATGATTCAATGGACATTACTCAAAATATTAATGCAATTCAAAATATTTGAATAAATACTTGAAATATTTTATTAATCAGAAAATCAATACGCTTTAAAGAGCACATAATCCCAACATTTAGATTTTAAGCATTAATCAATGATCACGAAAAGAAGAAAAAATAAACGAAAAGAAGAAAAAATAAACTTTCTAAAAACAATAATATTATCATATAGCAAAACTAAACTTTATTACCAGTATTAAAGATAACAACTGATGGACAAGTATACAATTATTGTAAAATTAAAAACAATACCTTATGAATAGAATAATATTGTCATAAAGTAATAAGAAAACTAATAGCAAAACTAATTAAGAATATAGTAGAAAGATAAAATCTGAAAATCTGATATGAAATCACAAATTATGTTTGATGATTTGAAGTTTTAAGCAATGAACAATGCTTGTGGAAAGTATAAAAAATAAACTGCTAATTCTTTTTCTAGTAATGCATTTATTGTATCATTGTTTTAGGAGAAAATATTGTTAACGGATAAGTTCACAAATGTAGTTATCTTTTTAATAGAGGTGTAAAAGGAATAAACAATGTTTTAATTAAAATTTATTAATTTAAAGTAACATATAGATTTATAGGGATTAATTCTAAAGAGACTTTGTAGAGATTTTGATAATTTATTTAGGAAAAAAATAATTATAAAGCAATAATAAAATAAAATTTAATAAATACTTATTCATGATTGAGTAGTTACAAATTAGAAATTTATATCTTTTTAAATATAAAATAATAGATTTAATATAAATATGGGGCCTTAATCTATGGAGCCCAACTTCCTAAGTTACCCAGGGAAAGATCTGCTTCTGTGTTAAATTTGGTGCTTTTGATACTTGGGAGATCACTAGTCACTACTTTTTTTCTTTTTTCTAGACAATAAAATTAATTAAACGAAAAGAGGACAATAAAATGCACTATTTTCAGTGGCATATTAAAAAAATAATTTACTGAGAGCTCAATTCAATTAGATAATAGTAAAATGAAAAAATAAAAATTTTGAATATATAAAATATTTGTTAATACATTTATAATTGATCTTGATGCATTAATAATTTTAAACTTTGAATACATAAACAACCAAATGATCATTCATCCATTCATCTCCCACTTGATTCCAGAGATGATTCACCATGAATTTCGTTACAAAAAATGTTCTCTCTACTATTGTTGTGGAAATTAGAAGAATTAATGTTATTTTTTAGATTAAAAAAATGTTTAAAGCTGTGGGCCATAAATATTTTAGTCAAAGTGTTGGTGTTTATAATTCTTAAAAGTTAAAATTTAAATTTTATAGATTTATGAGTTTAAGGTATTTTAATAAGCTTAACGGAAATTAATTAGAAACTCAAAATAATTTTCTCCTTTATTCTTATAATTTTTTGGCTCCGCAACTAACTACTTTCAATGACTCTACTGGTTGCACTTCGATTTTTTATGAAATTGATTTTATATATATATATAGATGCAGTACATTAGACCCTCTAGAGGCCAGTATCGCACACAAAAATGCAAAACCAAAAAACTATAAACAAGACAATTTTAGATATTGCACTGAGAATAATTATAAGAAGAAGCTTAGATGACTTACAGCAAAAGAACTATTATTAATCAAATTGTATGATACTGTTTAATAATTAAACATTTATAACCTTTAATTAATTATTGAATTGTTTACAATTTTTTTAATTTTTCGTTGCATAGATGGTTTAATTTTTATTTATCATAGTTGATTTTTATGAACTATCATATTTAAATTAGACTTTTTGAATTTCCAATTCTTGAGATTCGACCTAGTTACTAATTGTTGATACTATAAAATATATTGCTCGTATATCACCTCGCGAAGTAAAATATTAAGTAAACTAAATGATTATCTGAAAAGTTGCTAAGAAAAGAATTGGGTAATTATAAATTGGAAAATTAAAGCACTCAGACAGAAGACTTTTCTTGGCTTGAATAATTGATGTAGATTATTCACAGTAGTATAAATTGGCATTGATTCCAGGACTATCGATATAACAATATATCCTCAAATCTAGTGATAATTACAATGTCATCCAATTTGTTCCTTCTACTTGCAAATATAGCTTTGTTTTCTGTGATTTTGTTTCAATTAGAGCCTAGATTTGCTGATTCTAACAAGATAATAATAAGATGCATCGATGAGGAAAGAGAAGCGCCTCTCACTTTTAAACACAGCCTGGTTGGTGAATATGGCTTCCTGTCTTCCTGGGGAAGAGAAGATGGCAAAAAAGATTGCTGAAAATGGAGAGGAGCCCACTGTAACAACACAACTGGCCATGTCAGGTGCTCGAACTAAGTTCTTGAAGGGTACAATTAGTCCTGGTCTGCTTAAATTACCTGATTTAAGACATTTGGACCTTAGTAACAATCACTTCGGTGGATGCCTTGTTCCTGAGTTCCCTTAGCAAATTGAGGTACCTCAATCTCTTTTGTGGTAAACCTTCAATCCTTCAACTGCAAGACCTTTCAGGATTGCAATATCCTAACCTCAAAAACTCTAATTTATTTAGTGCGGAAGGCCTAGAGTGGCTTTCTCATCTTTCTTCTTTAAGACATATTGACCTGAGTTACAATAATCTCACTAAATCTAGTGATTAGCATCCAGTAGTTGCCAACTTTCATTTAGTCCTACACTCGTGTGCTCTTCCACTTATCAATCCTAAGTCTATTTAGCACTTCAATTTAAGTACGTCTATTCTTCTTCTACACTGCACCCTTGACTTTTTAATCTTATTAGGAATATTTTTCATCTTAACCTTGGCTATAACCAATTATGAGGTTCAATTCGAAAGGCTTTTCAAGGCATGGTTTCTCTTAGATATCTGTCTCTTCCTTCTAAGGAACTTGAAGGTAAGATTCCAAAATTCTTGGGAAACATCTGTAGCTTGAATAAATAATATATTACGCTTGCCTTAAAACTATCACAATAAGCAGCTCTCGAAGTTGATTCAAAATATGTCCGGAGGACGTGTGACGAATTCACTTGAGGAGCTACATTTAGAATACAATGACATCACAGGGCCAATACCTGATCTTGGAGACTTTTCATCTCTAAAATTATTGTATCTTGGAGAAAATCGTTTAAATGGAACTAGAACTATATACAAAATCCTCGGCCACTTGTTCAAGCTTGAGAATCTATCACTTAATGGAAATTCATCCATAGGTTTATCTCTGAAACACTTTTTTTTTTATTCCAATATGTCCAACTTCTAGATATTTAATTTAGCTGATGGCTCGTTGACTTTGAAATGAACCATTATTGGGTTCCTCTGTTTCGATTGAAAATTTTAATTCTTGCATCTTGCAAGATGGGACCTCATTCTCCAAAATGGCTTCAAACTCACAATCAACTTATTTCACTTGAGATATACAATAATGGAATCTCGAATACTGTCCTTTTTTGGCTTTAGGATCTGTCCATCGAACTCTTTTTTCTTTTCAAATTCTCTAACAATCATATCCAGGGTAAACTTCCTCTTTTGTCTTTTTAAGGTCTAATGATATTATTATAGATATCAGTTCAAACCACTTTCGGGACCAAATTCCACCGGTTCCTTCACATTCTTCGTTCTTAAATTTATCCAAATATAAGTTCTCGGGGTCAATTACTTTTTTATATTCTATTATTAAAAATATCAAAATAAATTTGAGCTTAATGCCCTTAATCTTGTATTTTCAATTAAACACATGTTTTAGAAAAAATTAAGATTTACCTTAATTAGCCATGAATTCAAACTTAAAAACTTGTTATAGAGCTTGTATGGGTAGTTGCCAAGAACGGGATCTAAGTCCTGCAAACTGCTTCCTCCTCCTTTGATCAAGATTTGCTTGATCAGTTACTGTACACACGTACATAAGAGAGGAAGAAGAGAAAGAGAGAGACTGTGCACTACACTCATGCCTCAGCTTTGTTAACAGTAACTCCTAATGGGCTGAAATTAATAAATACTGTGACTGATTACATGGATTGTCTCATGTGTTAGTACAAAATTGCCCATCTTATTATGAGCTATAATAATACAATTAATATTATACTTGTCCATAATATATTACTATATAGGTTATGACAAAATCAGACTTATTAACACAATGTTTGATCACTTAATAAATGAATCTCTTAATATTGCTCCTTAATTTGTCATTAGTCATGTATTAATCTGGTAAAACATAAAACAATTAAAATAATTTATCCTAGTCCACAATATATGAGAAATAAATCTAACAATCTCTCACTTAGACTACATAAAATAATTTAAAAAACAACCGAATTAATCAATATGTGACTAGTAGAAGGTCAAATGTGAGCAATATCCCAAACATAAACAAGTCCAAAATGTGTCACAAGTACCAAATCATGTATGTATCAACAAGATTCTTCACAAAACAAGACACCTATAAACACGTAACTATGGAGTAGTATATAAGTATAATCATGAACATAGCATGACCATGAGATCAAGAAGCGCATTTCTATAAAGTCCACATTCTAGCAAAATGAGACGAAACCAAAATGTCTCATAGACCATTGCTTTTTTATAACTATAATGAGATTAGATCAAAATGTCTCAAGAAATGAGCTTCCATTTCATCATAATGAGACTAGTGACAAAATATCTTAAGGAAGTTGTGCTTTCTTATAACCGTAATGAGACTGAAACAAAATGTCTCAAGAAAGCACACTGAAGTCAAGCCAAAATGCTTCATTTCAAAATGTCCATATTGAGACTAAACCAAATGTCTCGAACCACAATATCATCATGATATACATTATCTTATTTAAGTTGTGTTTGGGGAATAAAGAGTACGTCTGCTTGAGATCAAGCTAGCCAAGAGTAGGGACATTCATTACTAGCAGAGTGAGCTATCATTGAGTTGTAGGCGACATCTAAAGTAGATATAAGGCAGCAGAATTCGAAAATGGCAGTCCTGAGCCTATAATGAGAATCAGCTAAACAACTCTCTCTGAAAAGGAGGTAACCCCCATACACAATTAACTCTCATAATTATATCCGAATATCTGGATTGAAAAAGATAAATTAATGGGAAGTTAAGGACACACATTGTGGGGGTAACAGTCATAGGAGTAACAAATGTGAGGAATATGAAACTTGGTTAAATATCTCAAAAAGGAAAGAGAAATGGATTCATTTTAGATTCTTAAAAAAATTACACATAAGTGAAAGAGGAAGCAGAGCTTGATCTTTTTCGAAATTCCTAAAAGTGAAATTTGATTACTAACTTTAGCGTCGGAGGGTCTTTATTGGAAAAAATATCCAGCAATCTCTGATAGTGTTCTGAGAGTGCAGGTTAAAAGATATCACTTATTTCCTAAATCAAAGAAATTCAAGTGTTGGTAAGGGAATCGGCACAATGGGAAAGTGACCATATTTCATAATCAACATTTTGGCATCGTTTGTGGAGAATTGAGTAAAAATTCTATTTTACTAAAAGCAATATAAAAGAATACAGTCCGCGAATGACAGGCTTTGAAAAGTCGATGACTTTAAGGGAGGTTGCGAACAAAGCTCGAGATAGAGCAGTACAGGATAGGAGGATGGACCGAATGAAAAAGCAGATGGAGATGCTGACAGCCACCTTTATGAACTTAGGGACAGACAGAGGAGAGCAAGCCATGAAGTTCCTAAATCTAGTCATAGAGTAGTACCTGTGGGGTAGGATATAGAATTTGGAGCCCAAGGGCCTAGAGGGCAAAGTACGGCAAGTAGGTTGGATATAAGCATGTAAGAGATAAAATTAAGACAACACTTGCGAGATACAAAATAAGAACTTGTGTAAGTTGTAGCATATAATCCTTCTCGTGCTGAAGAATTAGAAGGAGAGGTATAAAAATTGGCTTAGGCTATTGACGAGATACGGGGACACAAGCAAGCTTTAAGTTGAAGGATTATGTTAAATAATAAGTCTCTACTTTCAGCAAAGATTATGAACGTTATAATCTTGATGGATTAATGTTTTCTTGATCTCAAATTCTTTGGAAAAAGTGATCCATTAGTGCATATTGAACGTTCCAATGACATAACTGGGTACAAGGTCTGACAGGGATGCAAAGATGTAGTGTTTTCCTACTGACCTTGAAGAGGCGAGCACAAGACTGGTATCACAAGTTACCACAAAGGAGTATCTAGAGTTTAAAACAGATGTGCACAGATTTTACAGAGTAGTTCGTGGGGCACTAGCCCTTGAAGATGATATGATAGATCTGATTGAGATCAAGCAAAGAGATGATGAGTCTTTTAAGGAGTTTGTTAAAAGATACAATTGGGTGGTCTTTGATCTCAGTGTATTCAATTATCCACAGGTGTTGAGAGGGCTTAAAAAAAGTGTGAAGATTGGGAGACCATGGTATGACTTGAGAGGAGTTCCTTAATTGGCTTATATTATGATGCATATGAGTAGGTGAAGAAAGATATTGTGATTGAGGAGGAAAAAATAGTAAGGTTGAAAAGCGAGCAGATTGAAAGAATGAGGTGTAGGGAAAGGTAAATAAAAAAAAGGAGGAAGATTAGTTAGGCAAGCTTAACGGTCATTATCAGCACGGGGGATAGAAAGTAGAGCAGTTTCTTACCAATATTATCAGAGGCCTTCTCAACCTCGAGTTTTTCGTATTTCATTCCACAGATTACTGAGCAGAAATCGAAGAGATCACCACTAACTTCACAGTAACCCACACCACAACATCTCAATAACTCGACGATCTCAAAACCTTAATAGAGTTGCCCGCCTACCACCCCCATCGGTAAGTAATTTTCTTAGGGACAAGACCATGCAGATGATCGACTAGAGTCCTGCTTACAGGCAATATACTCCCTTAAAGATTCTACTAGAAGAGTTATTTCTTATCGTAGAAGAACGAGGTTTGTTGTACCCCCTACCACTAATGTGCAAATCAGCAAACAAGAGGGATGGAAGCAGATTCTAAAAATTTCATGATGATTATGGCCATGCAACATCTTAGTGTCGTGAACTCAAAAACCAGGTAGAATATCTGGTAAAAAATTGATACCTAGACGAGTTCCTGGATGAGGGACACCCGGTGGTAGATCAATAATATGTTGGAGATGACTAAGTTAGAGGGATGGATCAAGAAAGAACCCATGTAAGAGTAATAGTAAGGGGTCCAACTATGGTCAAAGATTCAAACATAGCCAGAAAGAATTATAACAGATATACATTTGTTAGTCGGGAGGTTTGTTTAATATGTCGATAACAAAAAGAGCAAAGACCAGACATGTATCGATTATATGGACAGAGGTAGATGGGGAAGGAGTTCTATATGCCCATGAAGATGCCTTATTTGTAAAGGTAAACATTGCAAATAGGGAGCTCAATCGAATTCTAGTGGATTTAAGAAGTTCAGTGGACAATATCTTCAAGTTTACTTTGGATGAGATGTGATTACAGATGCGAGGCTAGAGCACACAAACACTTCCTTAAAGGGATTAAGTGGAAGAAGTTTAACACCTTTAGGGATGATAAATTTGACAATTACTATAGGCTCGAGACATTTTAAGAATAACATGATGTTGGATTTTGTAGTAGTGGATGAAATCAGCCCATACCAGATGATATTGGGAAGGTCATTTATGAGAATCAGTCAGTCAGTAATGTCAACTCACTACTTAGCACTTAAATACCAAATGAATAGAGTGATGAGAGTCATAAAAGAAGACCAAAGAGTTACAAAAAGTTGCTGTTGCGGAAGCTATGTAGGTGATAATGTTAGATATTAGAGAAGAATCAAAGAAAGGAAGGTAGAAGCCTGTTGAAGAATTAGAAGAAGTTTGGATAAGACCAACTGACCATGAAAAGAAAGTAAAGATTGGGTCGAATGATGGTGAAGATTTGAAGAGGAGTCTGGTTAAATGTTTACGACCACATGCAGATGTGTTCGCCTGGTCCCATAATGATATGTCAGGGATTAATCCAAAGGTGACATATCACAATTTAGCAATCAGTAACGAGGTAAAGCTAGTAAAGTAAAAGGGGAGGTGCTTTAACTAAGAGAGCTATGATGTCATAAATAATGAGGTGGAGAAACTATTAAAGACAGGGTTCATAAGGGAAGTTGACTACCCTAAATAGATCTCAAACACGATCTTGGTTAAGAAGGCAAATGCAAAATGGAGGATGTGTGTGGATTTTATAGACTTAAACAAAGCTTGCCCTAAGGACAGCTTTCTGCTACCTAAAATAAATCAGTTATAATAAAATCTCCATGTTTAAACAAGACGAAGAACACACAGCCTTTGCCACCACCCAAGGCCTATTCTACAAATGACATGATCACAAAGTCCAAAAATACAGATGAGTATGTGAAGCATCTAGAGAATAAAAAATGAAGCTTAATCTAGAAAACTGTGTCTTTAGGGTGAGCTCAGAAAAATTTTTGGGTTTCATAGTTAGTCACAGGGGAATTAAAGCTAATTTAGAGAAGATAAGGACAGTTTTAGAAATGATGTCACCACGCACTTTGAAGGAAATACAAAGTGTCACGAGTAAGTTAGCAGCTTTGAATAGGTTCATCTCCCATGCAACATATAAGTGCCATGCCTTGTTCCAGGAAATGAAGTAAGGAAAGAAAATATAATGGACATCAGAATGTAAGAAAGTATTTCTACTTATTTGGTTGAGGCTTCGCTGCTATCAATGCCATGAGTAAGAGAGGTATTGTACTTGTACTTGGTTGTGTCACAGTCGGCCACTAGTTCGGTCTTCGTAAGGGAAGGATTAAGATTTCAAAATTCTGTGTATTATATAAGTAAAGCCTTGCTTGAAGCAGAACTGGATATCCGAGAGTTGAAAATGGGCAGTTGCTTTAGTTACTGCTGCTAAAAAATTAAGGCTCTACTTTCAAGCACATTCAATAATTATATTGACAGATCAACGACTTACACAAGTCTTACACAAGCCAAAAACTTCTGGTTGACTAGTGAAGTAGTTAGTAGAACTGAGCGAGTTTAACATTAATTATCAACATAGAACAATAATTAAAGCACAGGCTCTAGCAGGTTTTATGGCCAAATATATAAAAGTAGATAAGAATGTAGATTACAGATAAATGATAAGAGAAGAGGTTCCTGGAAAAGTTTGAACTGTCACAGTTGACGGATTATGTAGAGATCAAGGAGTAGGACTAGAAGTAATAGTGATTTTACGTAGCCCTGAAGGAGAAGAGGTTTTATATGCGGCAACATTTGATACTAATAATCAAGCTGAATATGAAGCCTTAATTATAGGGCTGAGACTTGCATTAATGGGGAAGGTGGAGGAAGTGAAGATTCGAACATATTCTAAGCTAGTGGCAAACCACCTCAATGAAAGCTTTTAGGTTGTGGGCGAAGGGAGAGAAGATGAAGGCTTATTTGCACAAGGCAAAGTAATTAATTGGTCAATTTTGAGTACTGTAGATGGAACAAATTTCAAGAATAAAGAATTTTCGAGCAAACATGTTAGTAAGAATAGCTACGGTGTTAGATCAAAAAATGCCTAAATTAATTTGTGTAGTGATAAAAACCAGTTTGAGTATCAAATAAGAAGCAAAGGTAATGAGTGTAACTATGAGTAGCACATGGATAGATCAGATTATGTTATAAAGTAGTGTCACTACGAGTAGCATAGATGGGACATTCATTATTGTGTCAATAAGAAATAAGTAAGAAAATTAATGTGTCAAGCAGTAAGATACATGCTGATTGATGGGACATTGTATTAACAAGGATACACTCTACTGCTATTATATTATTTGAATGCAGAAGAAGTAGATAAAATGCTCAGGGAGATACATAAAGGGGTTTGTGGAAACTATTCGGGTGCAAGCTTTTTAGCTTTCAAAGACCTTAGACAAAGGTATTTTTGGCTTAAGATGCATCAAAATGGATAAGAAAATACTAGAAGTTGCAAGAGTTGTTAGAGTTTCACCAACTTCTCAGCGCAATCACTATAAAATCTTACAGTAATAAATTCGCCATGGCCATTTACCCGATGGAGAATTAATTTGATCGAACTTTTATTGAAGGGATGGGTATCTACAACTCACGCAACAGTTGCAATTGATTATTTTATAAAATGGGTTGATGAACTACTTGGTGTGTTATGGGCTTAGAACCACACATAAAACCATCACAGGGGAAACACCATTTGCTTTAGCGTTTGGGCATGTAGTTGTAATCCCAACAGAAATTAGGATAAGCACATATTGGATAGAGTACTTTAACGAGTAGTAAAATAATGAGCAGATTTGTAAGAATCTAACTTATTGGAAGAAAAGAGGGAAAAGTCACCGAAGAGGGCAATTGACTATCAGCGAAAGGTGGCTCACTATTACAACCAAAACGTACGCGTTCGGTAATTTAAAATGGGAGATTGGGTGCTTGAAGGTTGAACTAAGACACTAAGGATCCAAACCAGGGAGTGCTAGGTCTGAATTGAGAAGGTCCATACAAGGTTTTGCGAGCAACTAGTCCAGGGGCATACAATTTAGCTTATCGAAATGGAAGGGAAGTCAGAGACCTCAAAATGCAGAGCATTTAAAAATATATTAGTAATATTGTTTCAACTGATGAATTTAATTTTTTGAATTCAAAGCATGTAATGAATTAATCATGAATAGAAAAGCAACGAGGTATACTTTTAATCTTATTTGCTCAGGTTAAGCTCTTAAAAATTTGGTAAGAAAATTGTAAAGGTTTGAAGTCTCAAATCCTGCTTGAGATGAGACAAAAACCAAAATTAGCTGGAATTAATTTGAGTAGATGATCTCTTAAAAATATGTTAAGACAAATGTAAAAGTCAAAAGTCTCAAAGCCTGTTCAAGTTAAGCTCTTAAAAATTTGGTAAGAAAATTGTAAAGGTTTGAAGTCTCAAATCCTGCTTGAGATGAGACAAAAACCAAAATTAGCTGGAATTAATTTGAGTAGATGATCTCTTAAAAATATGTTAAGACAAATGTAAAAGTCAAAAGTCTCAAAGCCTGTTCAAGGTGAGACAAAGAGCCAAAGTTAGCCAGAATTAATTCGAGCAGGTTAATCTTTTTAAAATATGTTAAGGCAAATGTAAAAGCCAGAAGTCTCAAAGCCTGTTCAAGGTGAGACAAAAAGAGCTAAAGTTCGCCAAAATTAATTCGGGAAGATTTAAACTTTTAAAATGTGTTAAGGCAAATATAAAATCGTAAAGTCTGAAAGCCTAATTGAGGCAGGACAAAACTTGAAGCTTGCTAAAACTTTTTCAAATAGATTCATGTTTTTGAAAAATATCTTGAAGTGAAAATAGATTGAGAATTGTAGGACCAGCTTAAAGAAAAACGAAAGTCAAAATTTGTATTCATTTAAGGAAAGATAAAGGTTTACAAGTTCCTACATGGGAAATTATAATAAAAACTAGGAAGTTTTAGTAGGCTGGTCAATAACTTAATCAGCAACCATAGTAGTCTAGTCCATACCAGATGCAACTTGAGAGCCCTTTTCATCAGAGAGAGCAGCATCTGTAGGTCCTATAGAAACTTTCTCTGCATCTTGGGCTAGCTCTTTCTGCTGATTGCTCATGGCATCCTACTCATTGATATAGGTATCCACACTAGCTTCAAGCTTGGACATGTCTAGCTTGCGGTAATCTTTTCCCAAAACAGACATGATACACTCATAGTAGAATGTTAGTCCATTATTATATTAATCGGTAAGTTACTTCTCCGAAACATTAAGTCTACCATGAAGACGCAATGTGTCAGCTTACATGGTTCTATCGAAGGAGAATATCTAAATATCAAGATCCTTCCTGGTATTTAGGAGTTCATTCCTTACCATAGATAACTCCTTCTCGGGCTTAGATGCTTTTGAATCTGCCATAGTAGTTTTCTCTTCAAATATGGAGATTTCGGCTTCAACCATTGCTGATTGTTCATTTTCCTACTCCAAATCTTTCCTCAAGCTTTGATTTTCATCTTTAAATCTCTTACTGTAATTGGAGACTCTTAAATTAAAAGCTATAGAAGTAGTAGCAATTCGGCATATAGAACGCTGGAATGAGTTAGCAAATTCATTAAGACTATAGGCATCTAATTCAGCAACATAATTCTCTTGTACATGCTTTATAAACTCTTTGACAAAGGGAGCCACATAATTGGCTTGCTTTCTTGGTTATGCCGACTGGGTTCTATTATTAACAAGAACAAGGGCAACAGAATATTTTAAAGATGTCTTATTAGCCATTTTCTCACCTTCTAAAGGAGGAGGAGGGAGGGAGAGTCCTAATAGAAAAGCGATTTGGTCGACTCTTGGCTTCTTTGGTGATACAGAAGAGTTGGTTTAAGTCTCAACAGTGCTAGGACACTTTTTTAACCTAGCAAGAATACTGCTCTTCTTTTCTCATTCGAACGCCAGACCAAACTCGTCCAAGTTACTTAAAGTTAGTAATTTTGTACACGAGTTGACGTTGTCTAAAGTAGATCCACGTGCAGTTTCAACTCCTCCCCAATCTTATAAGACATACTCCAGGAAATTGAAAAGTTAAAAAAATAATAAAAATATATAAAGGAAACAACCAAACTAGAAAGTGTTATGAGCAGTAAATGACCTAGAATGCAAAAGTGAGAAGGGATTTAGGTATCTTCACTAGATGCAAAGGCTGCTTACTCCCAATCTCCCCTAATAAAAACAAACTTACTTTTCCAATTGCCATAAGATATGGGGAGACCGATAATGGGATGCCTTTCTTTTGAACTAGATATGAAATAGTACGATCTTGTATCTTTTGGACTACTTTTCAACTTATATAAATTCTTTATCTCATTCACAATGAGTTCACCCATATTACTCCACTTTCACAAAAAAAAAAAACCAGATAAAACCCTTCATCTATTAGGATTTAACTAACCTGTTGCTAAGTGTAGTTGATATAGTACTCGACCAAAATAAGATTGCAAAGGCAACCTAACACCTAGTTTAAAGCGTTCGAGATATAAGGTGACATTTTCTCAGGGAGGGCGACTGGGAGTGCTACTTTTACTAGGAACTTAGAGATGACACTAGTTGGGATGTTATACATTTCCTTAAGTCTATCTAAATCTTTCTGAGAGGTCTTACATCTCATATCGTCAATGTCATATAGCTCAGCTTCTGTCCTTATGACTAACCTTCTGTTTTTTAGTTGGTCTAGATTCCTTAAGGACTTCATCTTCGACAACAACATCATCATCATCATCAATACTCATAATTTGACCAGAACCTAGGTTTCCCACCACATTCTCTCTATTGGATTGGGTGTGCCTAGAAGAAGAGGATTCCTCAAGGGTCATTTTTTTGGATTTTGTTTGATGTGCGAAGAATCGACGACTTCTCTATGATCTACTTCTATTGGGCTACAAAGGTTTGAATTATTGAAGAATAAGAGAAGGAGAAGTTCAGGGATTAATACTTAAAAATAGTTCAGTGAGCGTTAATCATAATAATCATAATAATCATAATGAAAAAGAAGATTTCTTGCAGACAACGAAAGTTAGTTTTGTATAATGCAAGGAAGTGAAAAAATAAGAAAGATGAATTTAGTTAGTTTTTGGCTATCTTGTTTGGTCTTTCGAATTCTGATTTTTAGATCATAGATCTGAGTAGAATTTCTCAAATTAAAATAGGTCTTGATGGAAACATCCCACAAATCCTTTATTGTTGGCAAAAACAAGTAGATTTTACCTATCTTTGGTTCCATTAAATTCACTAACCATGACATGATCATTAAGTTGTTAGTATCCCAAGTTTGAAACTTTAGGTCCTCTTCAGTTGGTGCTTTAAATGAACTAATACGATAACCAATCTTCCTTTTACCTCTGATAAACAGCTTTACAGATTGGGACTACTGAAGAAAATTCTGACCATTCAATTTATGGGTTGTGATATGAAGTGATTGACTATCATTAGAAACATGACTTGATGGTTGTAGAGGCCGATACGACTGCTTTGAAGATAATTAAGAAGTTTCTTGCTCTCTATTCTTTGACATTGGTATTTAAATATAATTGAAAACTAAAACCAAGAATCAAAGAGCAGCTCTGATACCATGAGAAAATTATTGAAGAAATATGTATCTCATTTGCTCATTATTTACAATAGGATTATATAATGCATATATCAATTCTAGAGTACATAACGTGCAAGAGTAGGAAAGTACACAACTAACTACATACCAAGAAATAAGGAAACAAACTCTATTTAAAAAACTAAAATTCTATCCCTATCTTTTCTTCCTTAAAAATATGATGGAAAACAAGTGACCTTTCCACAACATTGTACGTGTATATGTGAGGACATGCATGTTTTTGTATGCATGAATGCTTCTCAGGAGAATTACACTGATATTAATATGTTTACATAGGTGCTTGCAACTTAAGGGGAGACAAAGTCGTCATTTTTTATTGCTGCAGCCGATGCAACACTGATAGCCTCTTCTCCCCTTGTGGTGAGATAGATATTTATTTAAAATCTCTATAATAAATAAAAATATATTATTAAATAATATAATTTATTACATATTTAATTTATTATAATATTATAATATTGTTAGTTTATTGAATAAATTACAATATTTATATAATATTTGTATTTATTAAAAACTTTAAAGTCAATTTTTTTTGGAATAATAAAAGTTAAGAGTATTATGGTCAAAAAGGGTTTTGGTGTCCTTTTTTAAACACTTGGGGGTGTTGGTGACTATTTTCTCAAACCTTGGGGTGTATATGTCGTTTTCTGTAAATATAAAACCTTAGAATATGAAAAATAATAATTTATTTAGAGATTATGAAGAAATCCTGAGCTTTTAAGATGCTAGATTATTTATACATTAAATTATACTATCTTTACAATAATTATAGCATAATGAATTATATAAGCTAGTACCATTTTATAATTTCAATTGCGTCGTTGTTCATGATTGTCTTAGGCTTGATTTCATTTGAATAAAATTTGTCTTTCAAGAGCTTATGAGGTGATGAAGTATAAATTGACCGTTTTCCTTTTTTTACATGTAATTTGTTATCATCAAAATCAAAGATTATATTGCCGTTTAGGCCAACAACTTACATGAAATACAGAACAAAAAAACATAAAAAATATTACATAAATCATGCAACAATTAATGTAAAATATGAGTACTTTTGTAATATTAAACATGAAACACTTAACTTATAATATGAAACTTGAACATATACATGTAACGGGGGATAAAAAGAAAAATTATGGGGTATTTAAATAATAATTACATGAAACATAAAACAAAATACATGTAATATTTTATATAAATCATACAACAATGAATATAAAATATGAATACCTTTGTAACAGTAAACATAAAACATTAAATATAAAACTCTTAACTTATAATATGAAATTTGAGCATAAACATTAAACAAGGGATAAAAAAAAAAATTTGAGGGCTTTTGGATAATAATTATATGAAACACAAAACAGAAAACATGAAACATGTTGCATAAATCATGCAACAATGAACATAAAATATTAATACCTTTTTAATAGTAAACATAAAACATTAAACTTGAAACTCTTAATTTATAATATGAAATTTGAATATAAACATGAAACAATGAATAAAAAGAAAAATTTGTAGATATTTGGATAATAATTACATGAAATACAAAACAAAAAACATCAAACATTAATATAAATCATGCAACAATGAACATAAAATATGAATATCTTTGTAACATTAAACATGAAATTCTTAACTTATAATATGAAATTTGATCATAAACGTGATATAGGGGATAAAAAGAAAATTTGGGGGTAATTTGATAATAATTACATAAACCGCAGAACAAAAAACATGAAACATGTTACAAAAATCATGCAACAATTAACATAAAATATGAGTACTTTTGTAACAGTAAATATAAATCATTGAACATAAAACTCTTAACTTATAATCTAAAGTTTGAGCATAAACATTAAACGGGTAATAAAAAGAAAAATTTGGATATTTAGATAATAATTATATGAAACACAGAACAAAAAATAAAAAATATACTACATAAATCATGCAACAGTGAACATAAAATACGAGTATCTTTTTTATCGTAAACATAAAACATGAAACTCTTGACTTGTAATATGAAATTTGAATATAAACATGAAACGGGGAATAAAAAGAAAATTTTGTGGGTATTTGAATAATAATTATATGAAACACAAAACAAAAAATATAAAACATGTTACATTAATCATGCAACAATGAGCATAAAATATGAATACCTTTTTAATAGTAAACATAAAACATTATGTATGAAACTCTTAACTTATAATACGAAATTTGAAAACAAACATGAAATGGGAGATAAAAAGAAAAATTTGAGTGTATTTAGATAATAAGTACATAAAACATATGAAAAAAACATTAAACTTTAAATACTAAATATAAGACAAATTTTATAAAATATGAATTAAGCCTTTGTATTTTATTTTATTTTATTTTTCATAATTTTTATAATAAAAACTATTTTTTCTATTTTTACTTTAATTGTCTTTTTTTTCTTATTATTATTATTATTATTATTTTTATAAAATTTTTACGTTATAAATTTATTTTAAAAAATACAAATTAATGGCACCAGTAAAAAAAGGTTGTTTAGTTGCCAAATGACAGTCAAATTAACGAGCCGCTCTACGATACAAGGGCTTTGAGTCCTCTATTATAGCCACTCATTTTTTCTATAAGTCATTTGTCATCAATTTGTCAACCAGTAGTTGATTTAATGGTTTTCTTTATCCATAATTTGCAATGTTGTGTGCTCGGGATTCGTTCGAGAAATTGTTAGGAAATTTATAGGTGAAGTAGGGCCAAAGCTAAAATTAAATTAGAAGAAAATAAAGAACAAGCACAAACTAGGACACCAGAAATTACGTACTTCAGCTTTTAGCTTACGTCCACGAGCAAAGACAGAAGGAAAATATTTTACTAGTGATATGAGGATTACAAGTATTGTAATATTTTAGCTCACTTCCTAGAACTTCAATACACCCAATCGCTCACTCATTAATTCCACAAGAGTATTAAACTCTTTAAACTCTCACACATACCCTTTCTCTTAAAAAGAAATGTTGAAGATGGAGTGCTTGGAGAGGGAAATAACGCCTCTATTTATAGGCTTCATTTCCCCTCCTCATTATATTAAAATAATAATAATATATATTTTATTTTATTATTTTTTCAAATTCAAAGTTTGAATTTAGAATTCAAACTTTGAAATATAGCTTCTAGATCTTCTTCTTCTTCCTTCTTCATTCAAAGATTGCTAGTTGTAGATTGCATGGTTCTAGATTCTATGCTTCTAGATTATGCATGCATGTATTTGTTTAACATTCTCCCACTTGAAGATTTGATTGAGAACCAATCAATCTTCACATCATCCTTTCTGCTTCACTATTGACATGTCGCTTATGTCTCTGCTAGGCCACAAGAGGATCTACTCTATATAAACTTGTCAGTAATGATTGGCTTAGTCATAACAGCTGCTAGGTTCTCCTTGTTATGGATTTTTTGTAAATCTACACTTACATCTTTTACTACTTCTCAAACGAAGTGATATTGAACCCCTATATGTTTTATCCTGGAATGAAAGGCTGGATTCTTTGCAATGTACAGAGCACTCTGACTGTTACAAAACACAGAAAATTTTCTCTTGTTTGCACTCGAGCTCCTCAAGTAACCTTTGTATCCAAAATAGCTTCCTTGCAAGGGTGTGTAGCTGCCATGTATTCTGCTTCTGTTGTAGATAAAGCCACAATAGTCTATAGTTTTGAAATCTAGCTTACAGCTCATCCCGCAAGTGTAAACATATAGCCAGTAGTAGATTTTCTTTTATCAAGGTCACTTGCGAAATCTGAATCCACGTAGCCTCTGACAGTAAATTCTAACCCTTTATAGCATAATGCAACATCTGAGATTCCTCTGATGTATCGTAGAATCCTCTTCACTATTTCCAATGTTCTCCACCAGGATTCGCCATGTATTGACTAATTGCTCCCATTGCTTGTGCAATGTCTAGTCATGTACAAATCATAGCGAACATTAAACTTCCCACTGCTAATGCATACAGTACTCGAGCTATCTCCTTCCTCTCTGTTTTATTGGTAGGACACATAGTTAAGGATAACTTGAAATTAACAGGAAGTGGGGTAGAAATTGGCTTACAATCTTGTATGTCGAAGCGTCGCAAGATTTTCTTCAAATAACTATTCTGTGAAAGCCAAATCTTCTTGTTATTTCTGTCTCGATAAATTTGTATCCCTAGAATCTTATTTGCTGGTCCCAAGTCCTTCATTTCAAACTCTCTGGCCAACTGTGCCTTTAATTTTTGGACTTGATCTTTGTTGGGGCCTGCGACCAACATGTCGTCTACATACAACAGAAAAATGATAAAATCATTATCCTCAAATCTCTTGTAATAAGCACAATGGTCTGAACTGAGTCTATTGTATCCAATGCTCAAAATGAAGGAATCAAATCACCTATACCAATACCTCGGCGCCTGTTTGAGACTGTATAAAGATTTGTTCAATCTGCAAACTAAGTTCTCCTTGCCTGTTTCAGAAAAACTTTCTGGTTGGAGCATATAAATCTCTTCTTTAAGTTCTCCATAAAGAAATACAGTTTTCACATCGAACTGTTCTACATATAGGTCAAATATAGCATACATTGCCAAGAATACTCTGACTATCGTGAGTCGAACTACCGAAGAAAATATCTCTTTGAAGTCAATACCTTCTTTCCGAGCATATCCCTTTACCACCAATCTTGCACAATACCGCTCCACTTGATTATTGCCATCACGTTTGATCTTGTAGACCTATTTGTTTCCAATGGCTTTTCTTCCATGTGGTAGTGGCACAAGTTCTCATGTCTTTTTCTTGTGTAGAGCTTCAATTTCTTCATGCATTGCTTCCATCTACAAAGTAACATATGAGCTATTTAAAGTATCATGAAAAGTTGATGGCTCTCCATCCTCTGTTAAAAGACAATATGAAACATTGATCTCTGTAACGTACTCTGAGTTCCAAGTTGGCGGTCGTCTCTCACGAGTTGACTGAATAACTTCTAAAGCCTCAAACTCAACTGGTTCTTGTTCCTCGTGCTCTAGTGCTACTTCAGAAGACTCTGAATCTTTATAATTATTTTCTACATATACCGGTGTAGTCTTTATCTTTTCTTTCACAGTACTATCATCCCCATCTTTCTTTTACAGCTAATCTTCTACAAAGACAACATCTATGCTGATAACAATCTTGTGAGCAGTGGGATCTCACAGATGATACCCCTTTACACCATTAGCATAACCTAAAAAAATACACCTCCTAGATTTTGGATTTAGTTTTGTTCTTTCTTGGGCATTATACATTAAATGCACAGGACATCCAAATGTATGTAAATGAGAGTAATCAACTGGCTTACCTGTCCACATCTCCATCATCATCTTCAACTCAATAGCTGCTGATGGAGACCGATTTACTATATAACAGGCAGTATTCGCTGCTTCAGCCTAAAATGAGTTAGGTAGACCAGTCAGTCCTCAATATAGATCTTATCCTTTCTATACGAGTTCTGTTCATCCGCTCCGCCACTCCATTTTATTGAGGAGTGTATACGGCTGTAAACTGCCTCTAAATACCTTCTTGCTTATAGAATGCAAGAAATGCACCATCTGTATACTCTCCAAAATTATCTGTTCTTAAGCACTTGATCTTTTTTCCAGATTCAAGTTCAATCTATGCTTTGAATTCCTTGAATACTGGAAACACATCTGACTTTTTCTTGATTGGATACACCCAACATCTCCTAGAGTAATCATCAATAAAAGTAAAGAAGTACTTTGCACCTCCTTGGGATAAATCCGGTGATTCCCAAACGTCAGAATGAACTAAGTATAGAATACATTTACTTCTAGCATGAGATCTGTTAAACTTTAATCTATACTGCTTACTTGTAACACAATGCTCGCAAAATGGTAAACTTACCGATTTAAGTCCTGGAAGTAGCTTTCGCTCAGAGAAAATCTTCAAACCTTGTTTTGACGTGTGGCCAAGTCTGAAATGCGACATCATCACTAACTCTTCTCCATTTAGCGCGACACATGCATTAGCTTCTTGTAGTGTTTCTCCTTGAAGCATAAATAGATTCGCACCATCTTTTCTACCTTCTTTAATACAAACGCTCTTCTGACAATTTTTATCATCCCATTTTTAATATGGACTTTGCACCTAAGACTATCTATTTGTCCCAAAGATAATAGATTTTTCTTCAGGCCTTTGACATATTGTATCTCCTGAATTGTGCGAACTGTACCATCATACATTTTTATTTTAACAGTACCAATACCAGCGATCTCCAAGGCATGGCCATCACCCATGTACACAGATCCTCCTGAGATAGGTTCATATATGTGAAACCATTCTCTCCGAGAGGTCATGTGCCATGTTGCTCTTGAGTCTATAAGCTAGACGTCAGCTAACCGCTTCTTGCCTTTTGTAACAGCTGTTGCCTCGCTATAGAGAGTTTTGCCATCATCCGAAGTACTAGCCACACAACCCTGAGCATTTGATGACTCAGGTGCCATATCCTCTCTACTCTTCTGATTTCTCTAACACTCTTTCTTCACATCCCATTTCTTGCCACAATTATAGCATTTCACATTCTTCGTACTTCTAAACTTCGATCTACCATGATTGTGACTCCCACTAAGGCCATGTTCCATTGATCTCCCTCTCATTATTGATAGCGCTTTCGCTTGCTGCGAACTTGCCAGTCTGTTTCCCTTACTTTTTTGCCTGCTCTCCTCGTTTAAGATGAGGCTACAACATCATCAAAAACTAGACTATCCGTCGGGCTGTTGTTCGTCAGATTGATGATGAGTTGATCATACGAATCTGGTAGACTTTGAAGTATAAGCTCCGCACGTTCATTTTCCTCTATTTTGTGACCCAACGTTGTGAGTTGTGAAAATAGAGTCTTCAAGGTGTTGATATGGTCGGTCACTGATGTAGATTCCACCATGCGAAGAGTATATAGTCTTCTCTTTAAAAAGATATTGTTATGCAGCAACTTAGCCTCCTACAATTTTGTGAGAGTATCCTATATTTCCTTTGCTGTCTTTTTCTCTGCCACACTAGATAATACCTAGTCTGCAAGTGCTAAGTGTAGATCAGTAATTACATTGTCGTCTATCTCGTTCCACTTGGCATCATCACTTATCTCCATGGGCCTTTCTCCAATTGCTGCCAAGCAATTTCTTTTTCTCAGAATAGTTTTCATCTTCATTTTTCACAACGAGAAATTATTCCCATTGAACTTCTCAATATCATATTTTGCTGCCATTGTTTTCACCACAAACTACCTTTATCAGGATCGACACTCACTGTTTCAAGTGAGCAGTAACCTAATTATGGGTGAAGTAAGGTCATAGCTAAAATTAAATTAGAAGAAAATAAAGAACAAGCACAAACTAGGACACTAGAAATTACGTGTTTCGGCTTTTAGCCTACGTTCATGGGCGAAGACAGAAAGAAAATATTTTACTAGTGATATGAGGATTACAAGTATTGTAATATTTTAGCTCACTTCTCAGAACCCTAATACACCCAATCTCTCACTCATTAATTTCACAAGAGTATTAAACTCTTTAAACTCTCACACATACCCTTTCTTTCAAAGAAATGTTGAAGATGGAGTGCTTGGACAGAGAAATAAAGCCTTTATTTATAGGTTTCATTTCCGCTCCTCATTATATTAAAATAATAATAATATATATTTTATTTTATTATTTTTCCAAATTCAAAGTTTGAATTTAGAATTCAAACTTTGAAATATGACTTCTAGATCTTCTTCTTCTTCCTTCTTCATTCAAAGATTGCTTCTTCGAAATTGCATGGTTCTAGATTGTATGCTTCTAGATTATGCATGCATGTATTTTGTTAACAGAAATTTATTAGCTTTAGTCATCTCCTAAATTGTCATATCCTATCGTATAATCAACGCTCAGACTAAAGACTTTTCCTGGCTTTGATAGTTGGTGCAGATTATACATAGTAGTATAAATTGGCATTTATTCTAGGATTTTCAATATAACAACATATCTCCAAAGCTTAGACAATTACAATGTCATCCAAATTGTTGCTTCTACTTAAAAATATAGCTTTATTTTTTTTAATATCTTTTTAATTGGAGACCAGAGTTGTTGATTCTAACTTAATAACAAGGTGCATCGATGAGGAGAGAGAAGTGCTACTCACTTTTAAACAGAGTCTGGCGGATGAATATGGCTTCCTATCTTGCTGGGAAAGAGAAGATGACAAAAGATATTGTTGTAAATGGAGAGGAGTCCACTGTAGCAACACAACTGGCCATGTCAAGGTGCTTAATCTTCGAACATCTCGACTATGAATTTGCTCGGAAGAAGTTATTGAAAGGTACAATTAGTCTTGTTCTGCGTAAATTGCATGATTTAAGACACTTGGACCTTAGTAACAATGACTTCGGTGGAAGCCCAGTTCCCAAGTTCATTGGTTCTCTTAGCAAATTGAGGTACCTCAATCTCTCTTGTGGTACACCTTCATCAAAAATCCCTCTTCCATTTTGGGACCTTTCAAGATTGGAATATATTAACCTCGAAAACTCTATTTTATTTAGTGTGGGAAGCCTAGAGTGGCTTTCTAATCTTTCTTCTTCAAGACACCTTGACCTGAGTTGCATTAATCTCACTAAATCTAGTGATTGGTTTCAGGTAGTTGCCAAGCTCCCTTTCCTAAGAACATTAGTCCTAAGCTCGTGTGCTCTTCCACCTATCAATCCTTTGTTTATTTGGCACTTCAATTTGAGTACATCTATTGAGACCCTTGATCTCTCTGGCAACAATCTCCCTTCTTCATCAGTATATCCTTGGCTTTTCAATCTTAGTAGGAATATTCTTCATCTTGACCTTGGCTCTAACCATTTACAATGTTCAATTCTAGAGGCTTTTCATCACATGGTTTCTCTTAGATTTCTGTCTCTCTCTTCTAATGAACTTGAAGGTGGGATTCCAAAATTCTTCGGAAACATGTGTAGCTTTAATAAATTATAATTGGCTCACAATAAAATCAGTGGACAGCTCTCAGAGTTGATTCAAAATATATTCGGTGGATGTACAGTGAATTCACTAGAAGGACTGTGCTTACATGACAATGACATCAGGGGGCCAATACCTGATCTTGATAGATTCTCATCCCTGAAAGAATTGTATCTTGGAGAAAATCGTTTAAATGGAACTATAAACAAAAGCCTCAGTCACTTGTTCAAGCTCGAGACTTTATCACTTGATAGGAATTCATTATCAGGTGTTATCTCTGAAACACTTTTTTCCAAAATGTCCAACTTGCAGATGTTGTACTTGGCTGGTAACTCTTTGACTTTGAAATTGAGCCATGATTGGGTTCCTCCCTTTCAACTGAAATGGCTAAATCTTGCCCCTAGCAAGATGGGACCACATTTTCCAAAACGGCTTCAAACTCAGAATCAGCTTATTTCGCTTGATATCTCCAATATTGGAATCTCGGATACTGTCCCTGATTGGTTTTGGGATCTGTCAATTGAACTCTTTTTTTTAAATCTCTCTAACAACCATATCAACGGAAAACTTCCTGATTTGTCTTTTTTAAAGTCTGATGAAATTTTTATAGATGTCAGTTCAAACCACTTTGAGGGCCCAATTCCACGGCTTCCTTCAAATTCTATATTCTTGAATCTCTCTAAAAATAATTTCTCAGGGTCAATTAGTTTCGTATGTTCAATTATTAAAAACACGTGGAATATTTTTGATCTCACAAGTAACTTATTATCTGGAGGGCTTCCTGATTATTGGTCGAACTTTAATAGCCTTTCCATTCTTAATTTGGCAAACAATAGCTTCTCCGAAAAAATTCCCAACTCGATGGGCTTCCTTCATAACATCCAAACACTGAGTTTACACAACAATAGGTTAACTGGGGAATTGCCTTCATTTTTACAGAATTGCTCACAACTGAGAGTTTTGGATCTTGCAAAGAATGCATTGTTCGGTGAGATACCAACATGGATAGGGGAAAGCCTTCAAAATTTAATTGTTCTTAGCTTGAAATCTAACACTTTTCATGGGAATATGCCTTTTCAGTTATGCCATCTGGCGTTCATTAAAGTCTTGGATCTCTCTTTAAGCAATATATCGGGAAAGATACCAAAATGCTTCGTTAATTTTTCAGCCATGACCCAAGAAAGAAGTTCCAATCCCATCATTGGGTTGGTCGATAATATCTGGGTTCTCCCTGGATATGTATATCAGTATAGATATTTGGACAATGTTCTATTGACATGGAAAGGAAGTGAACACGAGTACAAAAATACTCTGGGACTTGTAAAGGGCCTTGACCTTTACCTTTCAAGAAACAATTTAACTGGACCAATCACTCCTAAGATTGGTCAGTTAAAATCATTGGATTTCCTGGATTTATCTAGAAACCAGTTTTCTAGAAGCATTCCATCTAGCCTTTCTCAATTAAGTGGTCTTAATGTCTTGGACTTGTCGTACAACGTTGTCAGGAAAAATCCCATTAGGTACTCAGCTCCAAAGCTTCAACGCTTCAATTTATGCTGGAAATCTTGAACTTTGTGGCCTTCCACTTCAAATATGTGTCCGGATGAAGAATCAACTCCATGTCCAGGCAGAGATGATGAAGCAAACACTACAGAATATGAGGATGATCAGTTTATAACTCTTGGATTTTACGTGAGCTTGATTCTTGGTTTCTTTGTTGGATTCTGGGGAGTCTGCGGAACTTTAATGCTGAATAGGTCGTGGAGATATGGTTACTTCAACTTCTTGAATGGTATGAAAGATTGGCTCTTTGTGATATTAGCTGTGAATATTGCCAAGCTGCAAGGAAAGTGCAGGAACTAATTAAACGGTAATACTCGTTTCTGTCATGATAAGAGGCTCACATGCTTTCAATTTCTTTATCCGTAAATTTTACTCTTTCCTCTTATAAGCTTTT
The DNA here is from genome assembly GCA_025617385.1 of Murraya koenigii. Taxonomy (NCBI): domain Eukaryota; kingdom Viridiplantae; phylum Streptophyta; class Magnoliopsida; order Sapindales; family Rutaceae; genus Murraya; species Murraya koenigii. Next base: position 19,181,415 of record CM046818.1, read on the forward strand.
GATCCTCTAACTAATTGTTCATTTTTTATTTTACTCAAAATTTTTTGTACGGTCTCTCTGTGACGGCTGGCATTACGTCCTTATTATTCAGAGTGCTCATTTGAGATTCGGAATGTTTCTGAAAATAAAGTTGTCCTTATTGAGTGTATGCTTACAGAAACTTGTATGTGGTTCTTTTGAGACCTTCATCGATCTATGCGTTTATATACCCTGGTTACAGTTTAATTGTACTACTAATCTATTGCAGCAATAAAGACAGTCAAATTCTGTTCTGCAATTGATCAATGTTAACTTTTTTTTTTTTTTTTCATTGAGTGAATAAATTTAACTTTTATTTGGAAAATAAAAAATATCTCAGATTTTGCATGCCTTACACCTCTCTATTTGTATTAACTGATTCTCAAGATTAACTCTTTTTTTTTTTTTCTTTAAACAATGATTGATCCCGCGAAGGGAATAAACTTCACTAAAAATAATAGAGATCTCGGTAAACAATATTTAGAGTGACATTGTAAACATAAGCATAGAGCTAAAACACACAGCAAAACTACAAAAAATTAAAATAACTATGTTGCATCCGTAGAGAATCTGTAACTTGGAAATCCATTAATGTCTCATTACTCGATAGAATATTGCACAAGACTAGCTTCGTGTGTGAAAAATATTATCTAATTGCAACAAAGCTTCAGGAGCTGAATGGTAAGTGCGTGAATAATATTGCCAAATTGTTAATAATTAAAGTTTACCAGACATTTACCCCATTACATTTTGTTTAATTTAATTGATTATTTTCCAGGACGGAGTTAGTATTAACCAAGCGGGGCCAATTTAAAACAGCCTGTAAATTGCATTCATTATTTAAGTCTTTATCCCTGTGAACTGAATTGAAATATCTCCATGAGTCGAAGAATTTAAGTTCCTACCCATGTAAACTTAATTAATATGCCTTATGAATTGCAGTTGTCGATCCCTTAAATTGAAGTCATTATTAAGTTGCTCCTGTAAACAGATTTCTCACTTTGTCCCTGATTATTTCATCAGCCCAATAAAAATTGTTAATTTTATAAACAGTGTGCAACGATCTCAAACTTGGCCTGAGAATGAATCTTACTTTGTTTGAAAGAAAAAAATGCAAATGATAATAGAAACAAGAAAAATTTAGTACCAATTTATTCACTTAATTTTTTTTACACCAATTTACTCTGTTTTATCAAGCGCTTGTCGTCATTCTGTTTGTTTACAATTATTGGCATGGATTCCAGGATTTTCAGTACAACAATATATCCTCAATACCAATGATAATTACAATACATAATAATGCAACTTAACACCTCCCCATTTTCAGAGAAGACCATTGATTTGAATGAAGACTCTGTGTTGACTCAAGACTACTCACTTGAATGATTTCTCGTTCTTTGTTGAGCATGCGTTACCACCTACGTGCTTCAATTTCAACCCTCTGATTGTCTTGCCAAATGATCATCACGAGGGGTCCTCTGAATTGATAAATTGCAGTATGTTGAATTACAAGCCTCCCATCATCACTTCTCCATTCAGACATTTGATCGGACACCAAGCTGAATTCTTCAAATTTTTCATTGTAATTAATTACAAGTTACTAACTAAATATTTCTTAGAGAAAAAAAAAGGTATTTCTATATTAGTTAATTTTATGTATCACTCCAGGACAGCAGCCCCGTCCCATATTTTTTTTTTTGGGCCACAAGAACTGCTGCTGCAGCATAAAAATATAGAGAACTAAATCCATGAGCAGGAACTGAGAGGCTCATCAGCAAAAAAAGTACCTTACATACATTAAAATGCAAATTAGAGTAAACACAATGGCAGCACAAATAAAGCTTGCTTATTTAGGCTACTGCCACGCTCAATAACATAGTCACATAATCAAGCTATCATACATGAAACCAGACAAACACAACCAGTAAGGTCACGAAGGCACAGATTTTACTGAAGAACTGGGCATTCTGGAGCCCCCGGCACCATGGCAGGGCGGGAGCTTTTGGTAATGACATCCACTTCACCGTGAGACTTCGGTTTTGCATCTGCCTCCCCAATTACGCTCTCAGCCACACCATCATTGGCATTATCACCACATGCAATGGCTTCAAAGATGAGAGCATTTACTTCTTGGAACCTCTCATCAGAGAGACAGAGAGAGACCATGGCAAGCAGCCTCCAAGCATTTTAATCGGATGCCTCGTAGTCCTTCTTCCTCTTTAACACCATATGCCCACCAATTTCCCACACAGCAGGGTTCACTTGGGTGTCCAGAAGCTCTGAACTCACTTCCCCAAGAGCTTGTTTCTCAGCATAGCATTGTGGTAAGAGAAATATGGCTTTCCACAATCAGCAATGAGAGCATTGTAAGGAATGTTGTTCTCTTGAAGGCAAATGCACGCATCTGAGACTCTGTTGGATAAGTCTTGCTGAGAGTTTCCACCTTCGCCTCTAACCAGATAGTTTAAAAGCTCAGAGATCTTCACACCACTGCCAGAAGTGATTATCTACTTGGTGGGAGCCTTCTCAATTGGAAAAGGCAAAGCCATGTAAGAAGCCTGGGAGTGAAGGTGGTTGATGGCAGCAAATGCACCCAAGCTGTTGAAACCCAACCTCAACTATGGATTCCCAGATTCAGCAGCGATGTAAAGTGCGAGCAGGAAGCTATCAGGGTCAATCTTCTGTGGCAAGCACTCAAGAACGAGTGGGATCAGCAGTACATGCCCATACTCAATAGGACTCACATTGATGGCAACAACACTTGGAGATTCTCAACATCAATGGGAGCACTTGGGTGAAAGTGGACCTCATCATCTTCGCTTGCCTCAAACTGGAAGAGCACCTCTTCTCGTCCCACTTTGGTAAAGTTAAATTTGTTCCCATTAAAAGGCTGGACGATCTTATCAACACAGAATTCAGTAGGCCTCTTTCTTCAGGTGGCGGCCCTTGTTCAGTTGAGCAACAAAACTATACTGACCAGGAATGACCTTGGTTTCACAGGCAGTAACGTCATAGCGAAATATTCCTCTCTATACGCGATCCTCCCACTCTATAAGAACAAGCAAGTCCAGAAATGCAACAGGAGGCTCGGGCTCCCCAACCTCATTCATGTCCATGCACATCCATTTCAGTTTCAATCTTGTTCACACTCTTGAACGCATATAGAGCAAGCTTTGCTCCTTCAATGCAACATTTGTTCAAGTAATTCCTCCTGCACCCGATTACACGACAAGCAGCAGCAGCAGCCTCCTCCGTCTCCTCTTTCTGATAAAACAAAACAACCGTTGGCACCCTCTTGATCCCCAACATCATGACTTTTCCCACAAAAAAAAAAAAAAGAAAAAAAAAACCAGAGCAACAAAGTCCTTTTTCATTTTCTTTTCCTTCTTTTCTCTTCAGATCTAATTAAATGCTTGAAATAGCTTAATTCTAAAATAGTTGTTTAAACTTATGTATATATAATTTACAGAGATAGGCTAATAATACAAAGAAAAAGAAGTGAGACTGCTGCCGGCAAGAAATAGGAGATTAGAAGGGCTGCTGCCTTCGGAAGGCAGAGTGCCACGCCAGCCATGTGGTGAATGGTTGCTCTCAATCACACAACCCTTGGGTTGTACAGTTCGGACATAAATTAGAAGCCACGTTACTCTGTGTATAGCCGTGATGTCTACAAACTTGGTTCCCTGGGTTTTACCCCCCACCTAAGCAACAACTAAAAATGTCACACAAACGAGCAAACCAGAAAGACCCACTTTCAAAGCATAAAATTTTGAATGGATGTTGAAAAGCAGGGAGAATTAATTTTTCGTCTGAAGGTGGGGAAGCTGAAGATGAGGCAGAAGGCTTAACTATCATATAGCAGCAGGGTTAAGGGGCTAGCAAGGGAGAGGGGAACGAGAGGGGATGTCAGCCTCATCCAATTTGAATATGGTATCATCATATCTTAAATAGATAATATTACGATCTTTATACCAAAGAATATATAACTTTTTAACTGAGTACGTTACAAACAAAAGTATGGTGACAAATATATTTATCAAGAAGACAATTACTGACCATTTTATTAGAGTTAAAAGGCATGTAAGTAATTGAAGGATCTCAATTGTATCTAATCTCTCTCTTCACATATTTTCACAGAAACCATCGTTCTCCAATCATCTCTCATCTCTCATCTTTTCACCTTTTCATTATTTTCCCATTCTTCTAAATTTCTCTCTTCTATATTTCTCAAGCCATAGTACATATATGTCAAAGGCACGTATTCTCTGATTTAAGAGGCTGCTGGAATTATGAGTCTAGTTTGTACTCTTATAGATATTGGAAATAATCAAAAGCCACAGAGCAAGCAGAAAGTCAATGAAGCCTTACATTGGATTGCTGTTGCATATTAAGCTCCTGTTGCAGCAGCAACCGCAATTAAATTGGTCAAGAAAATTTTTCGGATGCTTCTACAGATATTTATAAATATAATACCGTTGACTTAAGATTGTAGTCCAAGCTGAGAACCAGCACACAGTTAAAGAAAAAGGTTTCTGCATTAATATTTATAAACTCAAACCTTGCAACACTACAAAAGAGAAGTCCACGTAATTATGTAACAAAATCCATGAGTATGTCAAAAATATGTAGAGAAATTGGATTATTAATTTTCAACAGAGAGCATCTGAATTTTTGCAGCATCAAGATCAGAACCAAACTAAATAACAGATATAGAATAAGGCACGTGGTGAAGAAATAGAGGGAAGACGCTCAGAGTAGGCAAATTTAAGTTTGATGAGCTCTAGATGCTTAACCAAAAAATAACAGAGATATTGCAGGTTTATATAATATGAAAGATGACACAGAAAAAGGAGATTCCCATTAAAAACATGCTCTTTAAGAGTTAAGAGACATATAAGTAAATGATGATATGGCAATTGTATGGTTCCCTTCGGCATCCCAACCAACCCAAAACAGGATTTTGGCAGGATCAGACACCAGACTCCACCACGTTCCTGCTTTATTTTCAAAATATCCTAGATGGATTATTTATATTCTGATTTTTTGGGCCCTCCGCTCTCTATACTCTTCTACAATATTCTATCTACATAATAACTTCTTAGATTTGATTGCAGCTAATCGAATCTTCTTTAATCTGTCATCTTTAAAGAATTAAGGAATCCTTGTTTAGAAAATACAGAGAGACCTCTTGATGAGAAATAAATTAAGGAATCCCAGTGCACTCTTGATTAACACCGAACCAAAACTGAATTTAAGAATTAAGAAAAAAGAGAGAAATAAATAGTTTGAAGATATGAAAAATTGTTTCTTTTTCTTTGTCCTATTTTAATGACATGAAGCCTTATAAAGATAGTTAGAGAACATCAAACTTTGTTTATATTGAGAAATGGTTAAAGGTTAACACTCCCCATATTCTTGCCCACATAAACGTTAAAGGCAGACACAAGTTCGCCTTTAGATCCTTTGATAGGGGCCACTATGCTAAAGATGATTCAAAATGAAAATATAATATTCACAAAAATAAGATATACAGGAACAAGGAACCCATGCATTCAATTGATCAAACACCATCTATTCAACCTCATTACATTCTCAAGAGGAAAACAATCAGGAAAGAGAAGAGCCCAAAAAGTAATTGAAAAAATGTTTTGGATTCAAAGGCACGACTGGGCAAGAACCAAAACAATTTCAAGTTTGTTGGATGCATGCAAGTTTATTTGCCACAGAGCTTCCATATGGAGTAGTTTTCTTCAATATCTTAGTCCATGCAAAAGGGACATAACACGTCAATGCAAGTTGGACAGAAAGCATGCGGTTCTCATAAATGTGACGTGTGAATAATGTGCTACTAATAATGACAATATTTTTGTATTTATGACATAAAAACAATTACATCAATGTAGTTCTGAGTTCTTTACAGTCATAACCTCAATTGTCTGGGGATCATCTGTGATACTCTGCATCTTAAGTTAACCATTTTCTGTACCAACTCATAATTACACAACAAAGATTATCAGTCACTCCTTATACCACCAAGGTAGATACAAATAAAGCAATGAAATAACTTTCACAACATCCTTCTCAGATTCGAGTTTGTACCCACTAATCCTTTAAATTATGGTCTTTCTTTTTCTTGATTACTCTACTTATCTCACAATCATCTTGTCCAAGAATTGTTATAGGTAGTGACCAAAACCTAACTTGGGGCTGGCTTTACTCCTTTCAGATTTTTAACTCCCCTGTCATTACCTGACAACACTAATTTTGATGAATCACAAGGAAGCTATTTGAACTTCACGCTCTTGCTCTCAAAGAAACCAAGATCCCGATTCTCAAATTCCAAAAGTTGAGCACACCAGAAAACACAGTTTTGTCTGTATTGTCTCCTAGATGTCAGATGAACCTAAATTCTAATGAACTACAAGAATTTGATTCGGTTCTGAATTAATTCAACAATAAATCAATACAATATAGTAGTAAAATATTTCATTTATGAATGAAACTACACGATTTTCATGATGTTTAAAATAAATAGTACAATAGGATCCAACCAACAGAAACAAGTAGCTAACCTGTTATGAATCTCTCACAAAATCCTGGAGCTCTTATAATTATTTAAAGACGTTTTCTCCATCAGTTATATCGGTGTCAGAATGTTTGACTTTCTTGTCTGCCATACACCCATCCATTACCTTTTCCTGCAGTATAAAATGGGCTTCTCTAAATGTAACATGATGTCCAGCTCACACTAAATATTAAGTAATTAAACAAGAAACTAAACATTAAGTATAAAATGGGCTTCTCTTAAAATTGTAAAACAATAGGGACCGGAATGGAAACAAAATCAACAAGCTCTGTATTTTCAAGATGAATCTGAAATTTATTCTCCTATATCATCAGAGCTTATACCGCAATTCCAAATCCACAGTCCGTGGTTTCAACGCAACAAGAAAGAAATAATCAAACAATAGAAAAAGATTTGTCAGTGAATGTTGGTGACTGTTCAACACAAGCAACATCAACATAAAGAAAATGTAGTACTTCTCAATATTGCATCTACCAATAAAGAATCTACTGATACTTTATAAGATCCAATTATTTCTTCGAAGCGTGACAATTTTTAAGTTTTTTTATAACTAGTGTGCTTAAAATTAGGAAGCACTCACTTTCATTTGCCAACAATTGTTTTTAAACCATCCCCTCACTTATATTTAACAGTTACTGATCTCAATCCAAACCAATCATTTATTATTAACAACTGTTGATAATCACTCCCAAAACCGAACAATTCATACCCAACAAGCATACCAAAGTAAAAATGTTATCATCGCAACACATACGCACACATGAAACATTTATACAGTTTGTTTCAGTACAAATACAAGAAAAGGATACCCAGCAAATAAAGATCAAATCTTCAGAATCCCATCATGCAAAATCATCAAAAAGCACTCTTTGTCAATGTCAGCCTCACATATCACACCACAACAAGATTTTGATACCCGGCGGTTGCAGCTTTGAACCCTAATTGTAATATTGAAACTTTCAATGGTTGGCGGCGTAGACTAAGATCTCTGAGGCATATCATTACAGAGATAAAGCATATAATTTTATCTTAATTTCGATTTCAAGTATTAGAGAATGAAAGTAAATTTTAGCTTATAATTCCATCTAGCGAATTTCTTTTTTTTTTTATTTTTTCTAATTTTAAAGTAAATTATAAATAAAACGGATTTATAAATAATTAAAAAAATTACAAAATAATAAATTAATAATATCAATCACTTGCACCGCACGTGCGCGTCAAACAACGCGCCGAATTCAAATGCAACTTCAACGGCTAACCCTAAGAAGCAGCACCGCCATCGTAACGGCTAGTAGCTGGCACCCCCCTAACTAACTCTTTAATGGCGCTTAAATTTGACGCTAAACATCATCAAACGGCTATATAATTCCCGCGCATGCGTCAAACAGCTATATATATAGTTGCCCCAGCATAACCTCCACACACACAACACAATCACAAGACTCTTTGATTAGCATGCAACCGAGAGAGTTTCCAAATTCTGCGTTTTTCAGATTACAAATTCATCAACCAAAATCCACCCACCAAAGATCTTCGCAACCCATCTGATTCAATCTCGATTTCTGATTCTGTTGATCGCTTTTTCTTTCCCAGAACACCGACACAATGCCTCCTCACGTTGGATTAAGATTTTACCCAACAGAACAGGAACTGCTGGAGTTCTATCTCTTTCACAAACTTACTCAAAACCCTAATCTCTACCAAGCTGGTGATGATATTCCAGTGAAAGATTGCGATCTCTATGGCCCTCATGACCCCAACTTGATTTGGGATTTGTACGGAGGAAACTAATTAATGGCGGGTCAGGCACTCTACTTCTTCACTCACTTAAAGAAGGCCTCTCCTAAGGTTCAAGATTCAACAGAAAGATAGGTTCTGGCGCTTGGCAGGGTGAGGATGGAACCAAGCCTGTCTTCGCTCTTGGCTCTGATGATCTGATTTTAGGGTTCAAGAAAAGGTTTAGATATGAAAGTGCTAGAAACGCGGAACAGAATGGGAGATGGATTATGCATCAATTTACCATTAATCCAGCTTTGTTGGGTAATCAATATTCACATAAATCACTCGATTTTGTTCTCTGCCGCATCAAAAAGAATGAATCCGAACAACACTCAGAGAAAGCCAATTTGACCAGGAAGCCGAGGAAGTCCAAACAATTCGGTGAGAGTAATGACTCTGGAAAGAGAGCTTCTGGTTCTAAGAGAAAACTGAAAGAAGTAGTGACCTCCAGCAGCCACATTGTTAAGGATGATGAGTGCTTTCAAAGCAAGCGCTTAAAGGCTGATCAAGAATCAGTTTTTGTTGATCAAAACCACTCACAGTGTTCGAGTAACAGTCTGAACACAGTGGAGCACCAAGAGGACATAATAGATTCATTGCCTGAATATTCAGCTGTCTTTGATCTTGAAGGATATATGGCTAGTCTAGTTCAGATCCTGGAACAGGATCAGGATCAGCATGATGAGGGCGGTCAAATTGGTCAACAGAGGGCTGAAGAAGAGGCATTTTCTGTTCAACAGAACCAAGCAATTGACATCCCATGCTCCAGTAACAACAATGTGCAGATTGTGGAATATGAAGGGGAGATGTACACATTTCCTGAAGTTTTTGATACATTTGATGTGGAGAAGTACTCATCCAGTCTGGATCATATTGTGGAGAGTGAGTGTACTGAGGTTCATGATGATGAGAGGGTTCAGAATAAACAGCAGAAGGCTGTTGGAGAAGAGGCACTTTTGGCTCCACAAAACCATCCAATTGGGCTGCCGTGCCTCAATAACATCATGGAAATTGTGGAATCCAAAGGGGAGATTGATTCTTAACCTGACAGACTTGTTTTTGATGTGCAAAATTTTTTGTCTGAACTCGATCAAATTGCTGAACCCTGGGATGAAGAAGATGGAAAACTGGAAGCTGTGGCATGTGAACAGGAGATGGGGCCACTGCCTGTGGAGTTTCTATCCAGTTTCAATCAAGTGCTCAATCGAGTAGTGTAATTACAAGCAATGCACTAGAGGAGTGGGCATTCTCATCTAACTCTTGCTCTCTGCTTTATCATCTCGATTTTATGAGAGCAAGACTTTGATTCGGGATCTATGTTATGTAAACAGTTTGCTTCATTTCCAATTGTAATATATTCACATTGTCTTCCATTTTTGAAATAAAGTTATGTCTCTGATTATAAGATTTGTTTAATAAATTGAAATTCCATGAGTTGTATGCCTTGCACATATATCTAAATTTATTAGTTTGAAACGCAGGGCAGATGAAAGTATCATTCTAATTAGATGACTAAAAAATTATTCAACTGATCACTTAGCCATGATTTTTTTGAGTTGTAGTAATATAAATAAAATTTGAAACTTAACAAAATAATTAATCCAAATATCAGTTGAATATGAAGATTCTTCATCAAAAACACGAGTTACTAAATCCAATTGTTATTTCATCAAAGAAGATAACATAGATTACAAAAAGTGTAATAGACCTCCAAACTAAGAGAAAAAATCAATGGTAGAATAAAAATCAGCACCTAAAATGCACACGGAAAATTCACTAACACCACTGGGAATTAGTAACACAAGATCCTCGGTTAATTAGATCTTTGCTGGTCATTTACAGCCATGGATGTAGGTTTTATAATCGATTTGAAGAGAAATCTTAGTTCTTTTGGCATGTTGGACCCATCTGGATGTAGCTTTATGAGAATGATCAGGTTAAAGTAACCAAAGGATCACTTGTTTTGATGAGAGGGATTAGAAAGCATGGTCTGTACATTCTTGAGGATCAAACCATAACAGGCAGGAATGGCACATCCATAAGTGTTCAAGCTGATAAAACAAAACTTTGGCATTTTAAAATGTCACACACAAGTGAGAAATGGTTCAAGAAATTGCTCAAATTGGGGCTGTTGGGAACTGACACTATCACATCACTGGAGTCCTGTGAGAACTGTGTATTGGGAAAAGCCAGCAGAGTCGAGTTTGATACTGGAGTTCACAGAACGAAATCTATAATTGATTATGTGCATTCAGGCCAGTGGGAACCTGCCTTCAATGAATGGTTCAAGTACTTCCTCTCTATCATTGATGACTTTTCTAGGAAGGTATGGGTCTTTGATGATCAAAAGCAAGGATCAAGTGTTTGGAAAATTCAGAGATTGTTTTGTTCTAATGCAAAATCAAACTGGAAAAACAATGGCTTAGAATTCTGTACTAAGGAATTTGATAGCTTCTGCAACAAGGAAGGTATTTCTAGACATAAATCAGTTTCCTCACACACCCCACAACAAAATTGATTGGCTGAGAAAATGAACAGAATACTAATGGAAAGGGTTAGATGTATGTTGATTCAATCTAAGTTGCCATATGAGTGTTGGGGAGAAGCTGTGGCAGCAGCAGTTTATGTGATCAACAGGAGCCCTTCTACAGAAATTGAATCCAAGACTCCTGAAGAAGTGTGGTCTAATAAGACACCAGATCTTAGTATTCTTAAGAATCTTTGGCAATGATGCTTATGCCCATGTCAAAATTGGAAAACTGTTGTCCCCGGCTGTAAAGGGGGTGTTCATTGGATATCCTGAGGAGTGAAAGGATTCAAGATATGGTGCAAGGATGAAAAGCCTGCATAATATATCATTAGCAGAGATGTTACATTTAATGAGTCTTCAGTACTCAATCAAGATGGAAAAGCAGTGCAGATACCAGCCTTTGAGGTACCTGAAGATAGAGTTCAGATTTAGGTGGAGCTTTCAATGTCTAAGGCACCGGAACATGCTGAAGATCTACAGAAGATGGAGACCAACAGACTGAACCTCAAACAGGAGCTGATTTGCAAGATCACAACATTGCAAGAGACGGAGAAAGGTGGATAAGTCCACCTGTGAGGTATGGCTATGCAGATCTGATATCTTATGCTCTTGTGGTTGCTGATTTTGTAATATTTCAAGGCCAGACATAGCACATGTAGTTAGTATTTGAAAGGGACTGAAAACTATGGTCTCTTGTATGACATTAGCTAGCAAGATGATGAAGCTGTGGTGGTGATTTAGATGGAGGAAGATCTCAAACAGGGTATATTTTTACCTTGATTGGATATGTGGTGAGCTGGAAAGCCTCTTTACAACATGTAGTGCCTCTCTCTACAACAGTGGCTGAGTTTTTGTGGCAACTAAAGCTGCTAAAGAGTCTCTATGGATGAAAGGTCTGGTAAATGAACTTGGATTGGACCAAGATGTTGCATTGATCTACTGTGACAGTCAGAGTACAATTCAGCTCACCAAGAACCAAGTTTACCATGAAAGGACTTAACATATAGATGTAAGGCTCCACTTCATCAGGGATCAAATGTCAGAAGATACATACAGAAGATAATCTTGCTGTTATGCTGACAAAAGTCCTGCCCTCATTCAAGTTCAAGAAATGCTATGGGGATTACTTGTAACTGATAGTAGTGAAGCTGCTGTGAACGATCAGTTGCATGTCTTATAAGATTTGTGAAATAAGTTGGAGATTTGTGAAGTGATGATTCAAAAGCATGTCTTATAAGATTTGTGAAATAAGTTGGAGATTTGTGAAGTGATGATTCAAAGTCAGTTATGAAAGTTAGAACGGTCGATGACATGGCACTGAAGAGATGGCAAGGGTGGTCCAGTTAGTCATAAGTTCGTTAGCTTGTTAACCAAGTTGCAGGCTATTATAAATAGAGCTAAGAGGCTGATAATTTGCTAAATTTGTGCCTTCGTTTCAAAGAGGTGAGAGAGAGAGTTAAGAATGTGTTATTTAGCTCTTCTCCTCCTTATAATCCCCACAGTAACTGTAACCCAAGATTCTCCATTGATAAGATCTATGCCGGTCATTTACAGCTGTGGGTGTCGCCGAACCACGTAATCCTCTGTGCCCTCTGTTTTGATTTCTTTATTATTTCTTGGTTCAGTCTTTTAATTAGTTCTTTGCTGTGATTGTGATCCATTCTTGATTCATTGCTTAGTTTACTTTAATTATTGGTCCCATTTGATAGGGTTTGAGTGCCTGGTATTCTTGTTTTGCTAAAGTTACGGTTCCTATCAGAAACAATACTTGTACATGAAAACTTTCACCTGCAAATACGCGAGTCTCCAACCATTAGAGATGTTGCAATATAGTGTGCAGAATAAGTGAAGAAAGTTGACATACATTATTAACTTCAATGAGACTTTTTTCTTTGATTCATTTCGATAAGACAAGCTTCAAAAAAGTTAATTTATTTATGTTCTAAAATCCTTTTTATTGAACAACAATCATATGAACTGAACTGAACATACAGGAAGGCAAAAGGCCTAATGCAAAATAAATAAATAAAAATTGAAAGTTTTAATACTCACTTCCAAACTGTTCTTGAGGCAGAATAATAAAAGAATTTTTTAATATTCAAAATAATTTGAAAAAATGTAGACATTTTATTTAATAATTAAAAAAATCTGTGTTTATTTATTTATGTGAGGGTCTACATGACTTCATGTGCATTTGAGCAAGTCTGAGAGGTTTAGGTGTTTTTTCCCCAAATTTTAGGAGATAAATAGAGGGAATCTTTGTCGTTTTCTATAAAATAGAAAAAATAACAATGTAAATTTTATAATTGCT
>CM046818.1:19194738-19263597 GCA_025617385.1 Murraya koenigii
TGGGTAAAATCTTAATCCAACGTGAGGAGGCATTGTGTCGGTGTTCTGGGAAAGAAAAAGCGATCAACAGAATCAGAAATCGAGATTGAATCAGATGGGTTGCGAAGATCTCATCTTTCTTCTTTAAGACACCTTGACCTGAGTTACATTAATCTCACTAAATCTAGTGATTGGTTTCAAGTGATTGCCAAGCTCCATCCCCTAAAAACATTATTCCTACGAGCATGTGCTCTTCCACCTATCAATCCTTCATTTATTTGGAGCTTCAATTTGAGTACGCCTATTGAGACCCTTTATCTCTCTGGCAACAATCTGCCTTCTTCTTCAGTATACCCTTGGCTTTTCAATCTTATTAGGAATATTCTTTATCTTCACCTTGGCTATAACAATTTACAAGGTTCAATTCCAGAGGCTTTTCAACACATGGTTTCTCTTAGAGTTCTGTCTCTCTCTTCTAATGAACTTGAAGGTGGGATTCCAAAATTCTTCGGAAATATGTGTAGCTTAAATATATTAGGCTTGCGTTACAACTATCTCAATGGACAGCTCTCGGATTTGAATCAAAATCTGTCCGGTGGATGCTTGTCGAATTCACTTGAGTCGCTGTTTTTAGAAGACAATGACATCACCGGACCGATACCTGATCTTGGAGCATTTTCATGTCTGAAAGCATTGTATCTTGGAGAAAATCGTTTAAATGGAACTATAAACAAAAGCCTCGGCCACTTGTTCAATCTTGAGATTCTGTCAGTTAATAGGAATTCATTCACAGGTGTTATCTCAGAGACTTTTTTTTCCAATATGTCCAACTTGCAGATATTTGATATAGCTGATAACTCTTTAACTTTGAAATTGAGCTATGGCTGGGTTCCTCCTTTTCAACTGAAAATGTTAATTCTCGCCTCTTGCAAGATGGGACCTCATTTTCCAAAATGGCTTCAAACTCAGAACCAACTTATTTCACTAGATATCTCCAATAATGGAATCTCAGATACCGTCCCTGATTGGTTTTGGGATCTGTCCGTTGAACTCTTTTTTTTAAATCTCTCTAACAACCATATCAAGGGTAAATTTGCTGGTTTTTCTTTTTTAAGGTCTGATGATATTGTTATCGATATCAGTTCAAACCATTTTGAGGGCCCAATTCCACCTCTTCCTTCAAATTCTACGTTCTTAAATCTATCTAAAAATAAGTTCTCAGGGTCAATTACTTTCTTATGTTCTATTATTAAAAACACATGGAACATTTTTGATCTCTCAAATAACTTATTATCTGGAGGGCTTCCTAATTGTTGGTTGAACTTTGATAGCCTATCCATTCTTAATTTGGCAAACAATAACTTCTCTGGAAAAATTCCAGACTCATTAGGCTTCCTACATAATATCCGAACATTGAGTTTACACAACAATAGGTTAACTGGGGAATTGCCTTCATCTTTAAAGAATTGCTCAAAACTGAGAGTTTTGGATCTCAGGAAAAATGCATTGTTCGGTGAGATACCAACTTGGATAGGAGGAAGTCTTCAAAATTTAATTGTTCTCAGCTTGAAATCTAATAATTTTCATGGAAATATACCTTTTCAGTTATGCCATCTGGCATTCATTAAAGTCTTGGATCTCTCTTTAAACAATATATTGGGAAAGATACCAAAGTGTTTTAGTAATTTTTCAGCCATAATCCAAGAAAGAAGTTCTAATCCCATCATTGGGTTGGCTAATAAAATCTGGGTTATCCCTGGATATGTATATTACGGTGGATATTTGGACAATGTTCTGTTGACATGGAAAGGAATTGAGCACGATTACAAAAGTACTTTGGGATTTGTAAAGATCCTTGACCTTTCGAGTAACAAATTGTGTGGAGAAATTCCTGAAGAGATTATGGATCTTGTTGGGTTGATTGCCTTAAATCTTTCGAGAAACAATTTAACTGGACCAATCACCCCAAAGATTGGTCAGTTAGAATCATTGGATTTCCTGGATTTATCTAGAAACCAAATTTCTGGAAGCATTCCGTCTAGCCTTGCTCAGTTAAGTCGTCTTGGTGTCTTGGACTTGTCCTACAACAACTTGTCAGGAAAAATCCCATTAGGCACTCAGCTCCAAAGCTTTAATGCTTCATTTTATGCTGAAAATCTTGATCTTTGTGGCCTTCCACTTCCAAATAAATGTCCAGATGAAGAATCAGCTCCGGCTCCAGACAGAGATGATGCAAACACTCCAGAGGATGAGGATGATCAGTTTATGACTATTGGATTTTACGTGAGTTTGATTCTTGGTTTCTCTGCTGGATTCTGGGGAGTTTGCGGAACTTTAATGCTGAATAGCTCGTGGAGATATGGTTACTTCAAATCATTGACTAGAATCAGAGATTGGCTCTATGTGATAGCGGCTGTGAATATTGCCAAACTGCAAGGAAAGTTGAGGAACTAAACGGTAATACTCCTTAATGTCAAGTGTGTTTCCGTCATGATAGTAGGCCTACGTGCTTTTATTTTCTTCATCCTTAAACTTCACTCTTTCCTTCACAAGTTTTTCTTTCCCAAACTAATTCTTGATATTTTTTTTCTTTCACTGTTTCTTGCAGGAGCAATTATATCTCTCTCGGATGGCATTCTGTCTTTCTTGCTCTATTTTTACACAAATGCTTTGGTGAATGCTTATAATATAATACATAATCAAATTATACTCTTTTACAGATCAATATGTTCTATTTTTAATTTCTCTGGTTGAATATATCTTTTGATTATTGTGAGTACAAATCATCTCTCATGCCCTTTGCTGACTATAAGCATATTGTAAAGTTTAATTTCGAATATCAAACTTAAAGTGATGACCCTGCTCAGCAAGATACGATATTTCTTGGCTTTTGAATGCTCTGCTAGGAATCTCTAATGTATAATCTCATTCTCATAGTTAAATGTAAGGAGATGTTTGATTTTGTTTGTAAATAGAAGGCATTTCATTTATGTTCCATTGATAGGAATCCAGTTAATCTGCAATCAGCCCTTCTAATTGGTAATTCATTAATTAGACATTGCCATCATATATCTAATTGGGTGTCTCAAAGGCTTTTTTTTTTTCTGGGTCATCTTTTCAATTTTTTCTGCTTCAATTATCATAGACTTGTGTTTGAAAAAAAATGATCATCATTAAATTATGTTAAAACATCATTAATGATCAACAATGGTCAAGAAACTTAAGTAAAGAAAAGATATAATTGATTAATTGCTTCAACTTAATTAACTATTTAAGCTTTTTCTGTTTAAATTGATTAATTGCTTAATTGCTTCAACTTAATTAACTGTTTAAATTTCAAAATGCAGTTCCGTGTTTTCAGCTAAAGTACCAGTTTACTAAAAACCGTTCAACTCTCTCTCTCATCTATTAAAATCTCTAATTTCATTTTTCTTTTTCACATCCTCTTTTTATTTCATTTATGAAGAAGCAAAACATTTCGCCCACAGTGCCCTTACCGCGGCCATTACTTCGACGATAACGCTATGCCCAGGTATTACTTCCTAAGCCCCTCGTTGATTATTGGTTATCGTTTGTTGGATCTGTGTAGCTATTTCTTGTTGAGTTTCTGGATTTTTAGTCTCTGCAATGTGCATGGGCAAAGAGAAAATAATCGACCCTGATGGTTGGGATGAGTTGGGTTTTTTTACCCGATATACTCAAGGGACCTGCTTTTAATCCCCAAATCTTCCTAGAAAATGTAAGACAATCTAGTATTATGGAAAACCCTATAAGAATGATTCTCGAGGTTTCTTCCTCATCTAGAGAGGATAAATCTAATAGGGGAAGGGGTGAGAAAGAACTGAGTTCTAATATGTCTCCTTGTGTAGATAGAACAGAAAATCGTGGTGAAGATGGGAGTAAAGATGGCCAATGGCCTGGACGGGCACGTGGCAGGGCACATGTCCATACAGCACAGCACAAGCATGTTTTAGTAAGGCAAATGGCACGGCACGAATTTTAGGCTAGGCTAGGCTGGGCTTAGAATTTTAGGCACATAGGCCTTAATTATAAAATCATGATTTTATAAATCATAAATCTAAATTTTTACAACTTTAATATTTTATTTATGAAATCATAAATTAATCAAAGAAGATATGTTTTATTTGTGAATGAAATATTTTTCACATTTACATAAAAAAAATTATATTAAAATTAGATAATATAGTTGTGTAATTGTACTAATGTGTTAATGAAATGTTAATTGTTCATTTAACAAAAAATTATTATTATTATTATTATTATTATTTGTGAATTTTTAAATGCATAGGTTGATGGGCTTGAAGAAATAGCATGTGGGCTTGAAAAAGCATAACAAACACATAGGCTTTTTCAAGCACGCTATGAAAAAAAAAATGGTGGTGGGCTTGAGCATGAGCACGATACACCAGGCTTAGGCCGTGTGCCATACCGGGCTTAAAGAGAAAAAATTATGCACGGCACAGACACTACCCAGCCACTTAAGGGGTTGTCGTGCTGATCCACAAGTCCTTGTTGGCCTCATTTTTTACGAGTCATTGACAATATTTAGATGGGAGTAACGATAAGAGTTCCCCAGGGAGACTAGGCTGGCCAAGAAAGCTAGATTTAATCATGTAGCACACACAAGAGGAGTTAAATTAGTTTAGGGAGGTCTAAAATATCCGTAGTGATGTTAATCTTAGGTTACTTGGTCCTAAAGACACTCCTAGCAACACCCCCTCCCCCTAAAGGATATGTGGCAGTATACCCAGTGTTTTAGAATGGGTATTAGGTTGCCTCTCCTACCTTATTTTGTTAAGGTATTAAGGAGAATGAGTTGGGCTCGAGGCTAACTCAACCTAAATGGGTGGAGAGTTATAATATTAAATTATTGTATTATATATTATATATATAAGATTGAGAGAGAATTGATCGATGGCGTGCACCCAATCTCTTTCTCTTTTTTAATAGAATATATTTTGTTTTTTATTATTACAAAGCAGCTTATCTTTCTTTTATTTCTTATTTTCATTTCTGATCTCTCTTCATTCTTAAAATATACATACAATAACAAAATATGACAATTAAGATAAAAATTAACATAATAAAATATAATTTACATAAAATTACATATGAGGAACATTAAGATAAAATGTACGTTATGTACACATTACTTAATATTATGCAAATTTTATTGAACTCGCATAGCTTATCGAATCTATTGAAGTATAGATTAATGGTGACGAGTGTCGATCCCACGAGGAGGTGGATTTTAATTATGTAGAATTATTATTATTCTTTATTATTTATGTTTTTTTGTGAAATTTCCTAGTTTATTCTATCCTAAAATTGAAATTAAAATTGTGAGAATCAATTAGGACTTGATGAATGTAATAAAAAGCTTGGGTATTAGGATTCACACTCAACATTTCAACATGGGCTTAATATTCCTTTTTTAATTCCAATTCATTTATGAGGGGGGTATTTCCACTTCTCATAAACTTAACTCTAATAAATATGACATCAAGCGCTCATTGTGCTAGGAAGAATAATCTTATGTTAAATGTGGTATCAAGAACACATTGTGCCAGATAATAATAGTGTAATTGTCGACAAGGTGGCAACACTATCAACTAATTAACTTAGATGAATTTTATGTTAACAATGAGTCAAGACCTACTACATAAATTAGAGGAAGGTTTTCTCTAATAAATCTAGTGTAAAGCGCTCACCATACCAAATAGTAATAATCTTCCACTAGGGAGCCGATATACCAGGTGCAACATCTAGACAAGATTATTATTATCTATCTACGATAAATCAAAAAATTTAAATAAATTAAAGAAAGTAAAAATAAACTTACCAAATTAAGCCCATAGATTATGTTGAGCTTTCACCTTCCAGTTCTCATAAACTTAACATAGACAATTAAATATCAATGAACTTAAAATACATAAAGGTAGAGATGTTAGTGAGACTTTGGGGTGTAAAATAATAATTTTACCCTTTATATATATACACTCTCTAGGACTCAACAATTAACACTTTAAGTGAGAAAATAATAATTTAAACCTTTATAAAATATACAATTTCTAGTACTAATCACACCCTCTAACCAGCTTATTTCTAGTTCCTAGCAATTAAAGTGCTATTTTAAATTAATATTTATAAAATTCACCTGCAAGTTAATAGTTGTTCATCTATCTTCTAAACTATCAAATAAATAAATTCTCCCAAAATTTATTTATTTTAGGCTTTATGTCATTCACTCATTATCCAAGATATCATCAAACCTTCTTTTGTACTCAAGAAATTAACACATTACTTAGGAGACTTCATTAAAAGAAAATAATATTTTTATTCTAATGATTTATCAAAGATAATATCTTTATTAGGTAGTAGATTATTCATACAATTTAAAATATTACATCTTCAATCCATGTAATGAGCTTTAGGCCAATGACTCCCGGACCGATTGACCTCGGGGTACTAGGTGTTAAAACACCTCTACGGGTTTAATTACTCAGATTTTAGATAAATATGCAAACAATATTTCAGTAACTCAGCGTAGCAAGCTTTGGGCCAATGACTTCTAGACCAGTTGGCCTTAGGGCACTGAATATTAAAACACCCCTACCGACTTAATTGCTAGGGTTTCAAATGTAGTAAAATTAAAAACATTTATTTATTTTTCATTTTTTTTTTGTTTTTTTAAAAACATAAGACACTTTCTATTACCTTAGAAATTATCTCCAACAGATCAAGAGAACAAAATATTGCAAAAAATTTTAACTTACAGGCCACTATCATGTGTCATAGTATTTGTGTGAAAAGAATGATTTAATAATACATGTTTAAATAAATAAATGACAAAAAGATTTAATTAGTGATTATCAAGTTTAGAATTGAGTTATTCAAAGAATAGGGAACAGAGACAACTTACTATGAATTTTAAAATCAGAAAATAAAAAAATAATATAAATTGGACTATTATGATGTATATCAAAAGTAGTGACTCTTTACACAATCATCCTATACAATAAACAAATTATTATTTTTAGATTTTTTAAAAGAAAGATAAACAAACACATATACTTACAATTTACATCAACTATCCCCACCCTTCAACCTAATCTAAACATTATTTTTAATATTTTATAAATTAAAGACATGCATGTAAAAATGAGAACAGAGAAAATAAAAAAAGAAGTATAGAAGATCATACCTGAATTTGTTGCAAAAGCTTATAATAAAAAATATTAATTTTTTTGCTGGTAAAAAAAAATATAAGACTCTAAGACTTAAGAAGATGTGTTTATAGAACCACCCACTCCATATTTGGCCATTTTTTACTCGAACTTTATCCAAAGTTAGTCTTTACAGCAAAAATTTAATAAAAACATCACCAAGATTGACACATTCTACAACTGTCAACTATTTCCTCTCCCCAACCTAAATGAGACATTGTCCTCAATGTTTTAATGGAAAGAAGTAGAGTTTAGAAGACATCACGTGAACTCTAAAAAAAATATTTACAAAGAGATATTTAAATCCAGTTTGCACTTCTTACCACTGTTATTGTTATTATCTTCAGTTGACCAATCTAATGCCAAAGTCATGGGTTCTGGCTCTAATTTGTAAGCTTGTAAAAAATCAAGTAACTCATTAGTAGTAGAAGCACAAATAAAGATTTTTTTAACTGTAAGAGGAATAAGATAATTATTAATTGCATAGTTAAGAAATGTAAGATGATGCATGAAGTTTTGGCTTATATTTCAAAAGCAAACAGATAAAGCAAATAGTAAAAAGAAAAAGAAAACAGTAATTAGACATAAATCACACTATTAAAAGTAATAATACATAAAATAAAATATTATAAAAAGGAAAAGGATATTTACTGGTAGTTGCGATTATGCCTCACATCTCCCTAGGGTTTTACGTCCAGTAATGGCTTGAATGCCTTCTATAGGTCGAGGATAGGCTTCCCATCTAGTTTTCTTATCAATTTACAAATAGGGTCTTTTCGAGTCGATTCCGAGACTAAATTATGTGTTCTCTTTTGGAATAGTGTCTAATACCTTTGAATTGAACATTTTATATATACGCTTTGATGCATCCCAAGAGATCGTAAGATATCATCTAAAAATTCTTTACTCATTCTATCTTTAACGAATTTAATTTTATCTTCACCAAGATCGTAAATCATTCCTAAAGATTCACACTCACTGGTTCTTATAATTATGTCTTACACAATTACGATATTTAGAGCAAAGTTGTTTATCTCTTCTCTTTTTAGTGTATGTGCTTTTTCCAAAACTAAACATGTAAAAAATAAATGGATTAGAAAACTTACCTACTAATCGGACTTTTGCTTTAATTAACCAACGAATGTCAAAAGGAATAGAATGGATCATTAACAATCGTAATCGTTCACAGTGGGTTTTGTAAATTTTCTTGAGGGCATTATGAGATAGAGAAGGAAAATACTTATGCAGTTTTTGTTGTATCTCTTCTACGTTTGGTTTTTGAGATTTTAGTTATTATGGGAAGCTGAAAATACTGACTTAAGAAGTCACAAGGTACTGTTATCCACCATTTATACGAGAAAGTAAACTAAAACACACCAAAGAAACAAATCAACTCTGAAAAATCAATTCGAATGTGAAAATAAACAAAATATACTGAAAATAAAATAATTGAAACTTACATTCATCCTCTTATTTCATTAACGTCAAGGTGCAACTGAACGTTATAAATACCATCCTCTATTTTCCAAAGTTGTCGTTATAGGTCTTCAACATATGATACAAACTTTGGTGGTTGTTGATCTCATATTGAATGTGATTTACAACTTCATATCATTTATGCTAAGTGAAATTTTACACGTAAAATAGTTTTAAGATGTTTCAAAAGGATCTTTTTAATTGAGGTATTCATGACATATAATAAAAGAAAAAAAAAATTATCAAACAAACACGCTTAAGCAAGAAATATTATATGCTCGATAAATATGTAGTGTGAAACTAAAAATAATCAAACAATCAAATGATAAAATAATCAAACAAAAATAAGTTGCACATTAAAGATTTAATCAATATTTGGTGGGTCACTTAAGTTGATTTCGGTGTTTTCTTCTCGTGATTGGAATTTCATATATGATTTTAATCTCTATTAACTTTAAATGTGACAACATTCTTTGGATTCTTGATTTCTACGGCCTGGTATGGATATACATATTTTACAACAAAATGGCCACTCGACCTTGACTTTAATTTTTCTAAAAATAAATGAAGATGAGAATTATGTAGCAAAACTTTTGACCAATTTCAAATATTTTCAAAAAAATTTTATCATGAAAAGCTTTGGTTCTTGCTTTAATAGTTCTTGAATTTTCATATGCATTATTTCTCAATTCTTCGAGTTCATTCAATTGCAATTTACGCCCAATCCCAAAGATGTTTTAAATGCAGTGCAAGAAGCCCAAAGTGCATCGATCGATCGAAGAGACCAATCTTTGTGACTTGGGTTAACTATTTTTCTAAAATATGTTTAATGTTTTTATTTGATAATTCAACTTGATCACTTGTTTGAGGGTAATAAAGAGTAGCAAATTTATATGTAATTCCATATTTTTTTCATTAAAGAATCAAAGGATTTATTATAAAAATTCTTACCTCCATCACTGATAATAGCTCGAGGAATTTCATATCTACTCAAAATATTTTCTTTTAAAAAGTGAATCACAGTTTTGTGATCGTTGTGCTGACAAGAAATTGCTTCAATCCATTTTGAAATATAATCATTAGTAACCAAAATATATACAAATCCAAATGATGATGGAAAAGAGCCCATAAAATCAATTCCCCAACAATCAAATATTTCAATGACAAAAATATGATTTAAAAGTATCATATTTTTCTTTGAAATGGACTCTAACATTTGACAATTCTTGCGCATTTTACAAAATACATATGAATTTTTAAATAATTTAGGCCAATAAAATCCACACAACAATATTTTTGTGGCTGTTTTCTTTGAAGAGAAGTGGCCACCACAAGCTTCAGAATGAGAAAATTGAATAATATTACTTACCTCATTATTCGGTACACATCTCCGAAAGATTTGAACAAAACTTGAATAGGTATGGATCCTCTATTAAGAATGTTTTCTTATCTTAGGAGTTCCAATTAGATGGAATTTCAATTGTTGCAAGATAATTTACAATGTTAGCATACTAAGGCATATTGCGTATAGAAAACAAGAATTCATCACGAAAAAAATCATTAATGGGTATTATATCAATTGAAGACACATTTGTAAGTCTTTACAGGTTATTTGCAACAACATTTTCAGCACCCTTTTTATCCTTGATTGTTAAGTTGAATTCTTGGAGTAGTAAAATCCATCGTATTAATCTTGGCCTGGTATCTTGTTTAGATATTAAATATCTAATATCAGCATGATCAAAATAAACAATAGTAGATGAGCTAATTAAATACGATCGAAATTTATCTAATGCAAATATTACAACAAGTAGCTTTTTTTTCGGTTGTGGTATAATTCATTTGAGAACTATTTAAAGTTCTCATCGTGTAATAAATGACAAAGGGCTTACCTTTCTTTCTTTGACCTAAAATAGCTCTAACAACATAATCATTACCATCACACATTAGTTCAAAAGGTAAAGTCCAATAAAAATTACATTATAGGAACGTTATTCAACGATTGATTGTTTTTCAAAAGCTATCTGACAATCTTCGGTCCATTCAAATGGTGTGTCTTTAATCAAGAGGTTACAAAGTGGTCTAGATATAGCACTAAAGTTTTTATAAAGCTATTATAAAAACCCGCATGTCCTAAAAAGGATCAAACTTCTCTCACTCGTCTTTGGTAAAGGTAATTTTGAGATGACTTCAACTTTAGCTTTATCAACTTTAATTCCATTAGAAGAAATGACATGTCCTAAAACAATTCTAGAAATAGTCATGAAATGACATTTTTTTCCAATTTAAAGCAAGTCTTTTTTCTTTGTCTTTTTTCTTTACACCTTTTCAAAAAATTTTCTCAACTATCTAGACAATTATCAAAAGAATTTTCAAACACAGTTAAATCATCCATAAAAACTTTTTTCAACTATGTCACTAAAAACGCTTAACTTGCATCTTTGAAATGTTGCATGAGCATTACAAAGTCCAAAAGCATTCTCCTAAATGCAAATGTTCCAAATAGGCATGTGAATGTGGTCTTTTCTTGGTCTTTTAAGGCTATAGGAATTTAATAATAACTCGAGTAGCCATAAAAAAAGTAGTAGTAAGGGTGTCCTACTACTTTCTCAATAATTTGATCTAGAAATGGAAGGGAAAATGCTCTTGTCTAATTTAATAATAGCCTAAGTAGCCATCAAATGTTTCTAGAATCAATGCACATGCGCTAGCTAGATGAGATGTGTGTTGGGATTAGTTCACCTTTTTATTTTTACAAAAGTTACTCCAAATTTCTTTGACACTAAGTGTGTTGGAGTTTTAATTTCTTTAATTTCTTTGATACTAAGTAGCCATCAAATTTCTTTAATTTCCAGGTAGCCTCTTTCTTTGAGTGATTTCTCCACAGCACTTTTACTAAAGGGATGGTTTTCGAACGCAACACCTGGTATTTTCCCTCTAGTATCTCAACTGGCTCCTTTTCGTAAGTCAAACATGACTCGGATTATACATGTACTTTCGGAGCATTGAAACATGAAACACATTATGGATTCTGGATAATTCAAGAGGTAGAGCTAATCGATAAGACAATGGACCAATACGCTCTACGATCTCATTTGGTTAGGCTAGTGATATTTATGGGTGTTTTATTTTTAAAATTTAAAAAATCACTTAACCTTTTATTTGATTTACTAATTTATCAAATAAATTCCTTATTTGATTTACCAATTTATTCTTCAAAACCCTAGAGACTAACAAAGAAAAGAATACAATATAGCAAACACAAGAGCAAGCTCATGTGTTTAATAGGAAGAGGAGAAGTTTTGATTTTGATTTTGATTCTCATTAAAAAAGTTCTTGAGTTTTGAAGGTAGAAAAGTATTAATCATATCTTGAACTTCTAGTTTTGTTTATGATTTTATATGATTAATTGAATGATTTTTGTGTGTCATATTGATAAAATTATGATGCATGATTATATGTTGATCTAGGTTGTTATTTAGTAGGAGTAGTGTTATTATGTTGTCCTAAAAACTGTGTACAATCTATTTTCAATTTATACTATTGCTGTTTTCATTAGGTATCATGCATGAACTTTATAGTTTATTAAACTGGACATCATTATCTTTCTCTACATATGTTTATTGTTCAAGAACTCCTATTATATTAATTTTAATTGTTTTTCAAATTAGAACATTGGTGCTAGAAAATTATGATTTCTAGCAACAGTTCTCAATTCTATAATTTATTTTATCGCTCAATCAAGAAATTTTTGGAATTTTTATTATGTATGTATATGTCTAGGTTTTGCATATTTAAGTTCATAATTTTCAACCTTATATTAAAATTACTAAAAATCATAAAGTTGGGCTGCTGTAATTGGTAAATTTGTTTCCACAATTGCAAAGGTTGATATTGAAGTCAGTTCCAGTTACTTTTTCATTACTAATTGCCTTGAAAATTTTAATGTTGATTCTTTACTATTTTCTTTAATTTTCAAAACTTAAATTACTAAATTTGAACATGTTTAACTAAAGTTATGAATTTTTGAATCACCAAACCTCTGTTTACATGACCGCTAGAAAATTTTAACATTTTTATGAAAAACAGTTTTTGGAGACCTTTTTGAAATTTATTCAAATTTGTATAATTTTATATTAAATGCCAACATGTTTACAGTAGCTCTTTGTATTATTTATAACTTGTTAGAAATTGGCTCTTGTAAGATGGCTAAATGTAGTTTAGTGAATTAATGTGCTTAAGTAAGACTTAATAGCTTAAGGATTTTTTTTGGGTTTCCTAATTAAGGTAAGAATTGAATATAAAGTTAATGATAATCTTGTCTTGATAATTATAGGACAAGAGTGAGCTCGAGTGATTGGGGTTATTGTTTATTGCTTCGGATCGAGTTAAGTGAATTCATGCACAATGTTTATTATATATATTTATTTAAATATGAATGAAAAGATTTCATATGGATTTGCATTTTATGGTTTTTGAAGTTATTTTGCGGTTATATTTTATGATAATAAGTTATATTTGGTTAAAAGTTTATTTTAAATGTTTTCCTAAGTTTGTTTTAAAAATGTTTTTAATATATTTACACTACTAGAAAAATAGTTTCATCGACACCAATTTAGTGTCAGTAATTACTTTTCCTAACACTTGTTAATTGTGTCATTAATGCTCCGGTCGGAACACCTCGACACTAATTTTTGGTGTCAATGATTTTAGTATCAATAATTCACGTCATTATAGTATCACCAAAATAGTGACACCGTGTTGTTAGTATCTTATGATACTATTTAAATGTCAATAATCCGTGTTACTATAATATCACAAAAATAATAACATAGTGGTATTAGCATTCAACGATACTATTTACATGTTAATGATTTAAGTGACTACGATGATCGTAAACATACTCGACTTAATAGCATAAAAATTATTAACATAATTTTAAATATCAAATATTTAGTATCCGTATTTAGTATTGTTATGCAACTTTTGATTAGTAATATATATTTTTTAATTATCTTTTTCCTATTGTTTTACAATTAAAAGAAAGCTTAAAATATATTAAATATAACAAATATCTCAACATAATTAACATAGTAAATATCCCAAATATATTACTTAAAGTGGCATAATTCAACTACACTATTTGAAAAAGAAAATTATAAGTAACAAATCATGTTTTGGACAAGTTGTAAACAAAAGAATATTAAATAAAATTTGAACTAAACACTAACCAACAAAGAGCACAATAATGTCACTAATCATCCACACATGCCTTCATATATTTTTCGACTTACAAGTATATAAAATCAATTAGTACAACACAAAAAATAAATCTCGTATATATGAAAGGAAAAATATTCATAAATTACTTATATATTACTTCACGATTGTAGGTTGTTTTTAACTTGGCAACGTATGTAGCCCATTGATCATGAAGTCTAGAGAGGTTATGGTGTATTCATTAATCCCCTTAAACTTCAATTTCAAAACAAGTTATTCACCAAAAATCTTTTATAAAACTATTTAACTAGCATTCATTTAAATATATCCGTTATATATACAAAAAACTAAAATATTTACTAAAAAACAAAAAAAATGGTGAACATAATTACAGCAGACATGCCCTTGTAAGTGAGATGAATGGTGTACCAATCGTAAGTGAGATGAATGGTGTACCAATCGTAAGTGAGATGGTGTTGCATGTATTCATTGGAAGGTAAGATACAGTAAAAATAATTCTACACTTCTAATGAAAATTACTGTTGGAAAACTACTTGAGAAATGTGTCATTACTCTTGTGAAATTGTAAACAAATTCAAAAACTGAGTTTTCTTTTATTAATAAAAGGTAATTTTTTAATTAGGTAACTAACACGATCAGTAGCTTAAATAAGTTTTACTATAGGCGCAATCAAAAAGTCTAGACTCATTTTGAGAAAAAGTCTAAACCTGTTTTAAGATATATGTTTAAATTTAATTTAATATAAATCTATCATTTCAAATGATTTAAGGTCTTGATCTAAATTCCAACAATATCACTCTTTTATCCAAAATTATACAAGCAATCACTGAACAAATGAAATTAAAAAATGGTTTTTTAAAGAGTTTTCAACATTGCTCCACAAGTTTTTCGCTCTTTGCTTGATCAAATATCATTCACTTATTTATATTTGGCTAAATATCATAAGCATTGTAAAAGGCTGCCTAGAAAAATGGAAAAATAAAATAGAATAACAAGAGTTTGTTCATAACAGGATGAAATTCGAAGAATTCCACATAAAACAACTAATCATATTTGAGAAGAGGAATCCAAATGTGAACAATCAAATCAATTACAACTTAAGGATAATATTATTCCAATAAGTATGAAACCAAATTAAAATTCTTATATTTTTCCTCAATTACTACCTGAATTCTTACAGACCAATAAAGAAGTTTCAGTCAAGAATCATAGTCCACTAAAGGATTCAGGATCTCAAGGCAAATCAAATGTGGAAGTAAAAATTTGAACAATATTGTATGCTTTTAATAGCTCGGCAACTTAACCATAACTCAAAACATTTTTTAAAATTTGTAAAATGAAAAGAAAAGAAAAGAAAAAGCTTAAGTTCACCATTATTATATTAGTTAGAACAAAAACACATGAAATACACTAAGACCAAGGGCCTTGACAAGAAATATTACAATGGAAACAAACTCTTATTGTAAGTACCCTAACTTACAGCATATACAACATATAAAATGTGATAAAAAGATAATAATCAAGAAGCACACATTTGGTTTAAGGTTCGAGGGTCTTTTGAGTTGATTCATTTCACAATGCAGTAAAACATTATAATAAAGTATTGTAAAAACTATATAGGATACTTATATTATTTTTTAAAATGTTCACATTTGGTACAATATCTTTAATGTATTTCATCACGTAGTACCCACATTCAAAGTTGTTAGGTTGCCTCAGACACTACAAAATGAAACTAACCTAAATTTTATTTTTTTATTAAAATAAGCAATGATTATTTAGGTTTGTTTCATTTTTACCTTGACTGGACCTATTAAACATTGGCCTTTGCATCAAAGTTGAAAGTTTGTTGGTGTATTCTAATCCCACTACCATAAGTAGAAATATTAGCAAATAACTAGCATAAACAAGAAAAATAAAATAGCATGATTAAAGATAAAAACACAACACCTAACTGATTCACAATTTGCATCATCTCTTAATCAGGGCTACCATCCAAAGGATCAAGATAATAGACTTTATGTCTCACTATATCAATTGCATATAACACCCAATGGCCACTAAACAAAAAAAATGGCGTGAAGACATGAATTACAAGCAAAATTGCTTACAAAATTAATTTACTAAATAAAGAATATGGTTAACAAATGAAAAAGATTATAACCAGGGTTGTACGAGAATATGATGACTTGTCCCAACTCCTCCAAGCCTAAAAGTTTTGAAATGTATTGAGACTTATCTTTGAAACAGGAATTTGGATGTAACTTCTCAAAAAGTCTAAAATGAACTGGGTTAGCATTTTCACTGTTCTTCGTCTCCTCATACAGGTATCTAAGAGAATAGAAACATATATAATAAAGTAAGTTTAAATAAAGGAAACCAAATAATAAGTTTTTTTAGTCTAATAAAACATAAGCTACATACCTAATCCATAAGTTGATAATGTAGTTGGAGACCTCTTTAAACTCGATGATTTCATGACAAATGATTTTATCCAAGTGTGTCTCCCAAATTTCACTAAAATTTATTGTATCATGGTAAACATGTTCATGTATTCACTCATGCTATTCTTTCTTGCCTGTGCAGCTGCCCGTGTATTCTTCATACCCTGGCTAAGGATTTTTGCTATTGGTTTGATAACCAATGGTTCTTTTTTAAGAATTGTTTCACCTTTCCCTAAGTATTGAACATCTAATACTTTAAGAGTTAATCTGGGAGATCTTTTTGGTAAACACTTCAAATCTTTTTGGTAAACACTTCGAAGTAATGTCAACCTCGACTTTCTTTGGAGTTTCTTGAGGAGCTGGTTCCGATATTCTAATAAGAGCATTCTTCATTTTACTCTTCACTGATTTTAGAGCCGAATTACTCAATGGGCAATCAGTCTATGAAATATTTAAAATATACATGCGTATCAATAGCTAAATATTCAAGCATATATAAATAAAATATATTAAGGTTAGTAATATTCATTTTACTAACCTTTCTTTTTGACGAGTTTCAGGGATTGCTGATCAATCTCAATTTAAATACTAGTAGAAGGTTTGGGCTTAGGAAAATTAGAACTACCCACTTTAGTATTGCTGTAGGCATTCAATCTTACATTCATGTATTCCACTTAAGTGGACATAAATTGAAAACTCTCTTATACATCTTTCTTTCTCTTGCCAACTTAGTAGCATCAGGGACATGACAGCACATAGATGGGGTGACGAATTGTCCTACTCCTTGCACCCTACTTCCATTTGGCTGCTTCTGCAGGGCTTCACCTAGAATGTCATTTGACCCATGTAACTAGAATGTTCCTTGCACAACTTGACTCTTTAGCTCATTCTACAAAATAAATAATAAATAATATATATATATATATATATATATATATATATATATATATATATATATATGTCCTTTAGGAATACTGCCTTTGCAACTAGTACCCCATAAAAATTGTATAGCTATCATTTATAAGAATTTCAAATTATTATGTTCTACCATTTGTGCAAATTTATTTGACAATGATTTTGAGCATTTCTATGCTTTTTTCTTTTAGTTTATGCTTGCATCTATCTGAATGTATTAAAGTTCAAATTGTTTTTAGGTCATGAATTCTTGTAATTTATGTTGCAGATTTACTATAATATAATTATAACTTATAATGCTTCATTATTACAGATTCAGAGAAATTTTCCTAATCTTTTTGACCAAGTCGTTATGTATATATATATACACACACACATTATAAGGGCAATTCCTAATAGTCACAATTATAAAGCTATAATAAAATTTGAAATCTACATTCAAAATAATCATAATTATAGGGGTAGTTTATAATAATCACAGTCATATGATTATTTTGAAATACAGAAGAAATAAGCATACAAGTGTCTTACAATTTTCTCAGCAAGTTGCGTCACTTCAGGAGCATATTTGCAATCTGGGTCAGCCCGTGCCATTAATCAAGCTTCACTGTGATCAATCTCTCGCTCAGAAACTCCACCCTCTTTCTTCTATTATACGTTGACAAAAAAAAAGATTGATTCTATTATATTTTATGCATTAGTTTGGTTATATTGCAATAATTATATTAAATATCCTATTGTACATACTTTTTCATACAATATGCCACTATATCTTGTGCTACCCAACTGGTGGTTGTAGACATTCTTTGCTCTGTTACTTTTGCTTTCTTAATTTTTCCTACACAAACAAAATGATAGAAAACAAAACGATTACAACTAATTATTTGTAACTAGTAACAAATAAATCAAGTAATATTAACAAACAACAAAACTGAAATTCCTTATACAAAACTTTTTCAATGAAAACTTTCCAATCTTCTTTTTTAATGCTCGAATATTTAATAGAAGGCAACCTCAGTGACTTTAGATCATCCTTGTAAAGTATAATGAATTCATTTACCAACTCACATCTAAAGTTTCTTGATGGAACCACTTAGCTTTTACATTTCAAGCTCAACTTGAACTGTTTTTGTAAACCAGTGACATAGATTAGTATTAAGTTTAAATAAATCTAGAGGTCATATAAAATACCTAAATATAAAAATAAAAATTAAATGCAACTTGAAAATGAATCCATAGAGTTTCCTTCATTTCCAGTGGCACACGCCTCAGTCATCAAGTAAGATTGAAACTGTTTCATGTAAGATGACACCAATGTAACTCTTCAGATCATTTCTCCCTTTCCAACTAGAATGCTATAAGAATTGTACTCAACTACAGATTCACTATTAAATTCCTCTTTCTGCAGGCCTTTCTTTTTGTTTGTTTTCTTCTTCTTGGTCTTCCCTTAAGCTCTGAAAGAGTTAACTCATCATTTTTGCCATATCTCCTACAATCCTAAATATGATTCAAATAAATAAGTACATCAATTAAATTAAGATGTTAATTCAAGAGTAATGGAATACAATAAAATAAATAAATCACTTACTGGAAAAGTAAAAGATGGTGCTGGAAACTTATTACAAGAATGCATTTAGTGAATTTCTAAACTAATATCTATTAGAATAGCATCACAATCATTTCAGTCATAAATTCCGTCATCATCCTTCTCATCCAACTCACATACTGAAAGTTTGTATGATAATGGTAAAAATACATACAAGTCTTTACATCTTTCACCATTTAACGTATAAGCATTTTTAGTCACTAAAACACTATTGATTTACTATTATCTAGCTGGTCCTTTACATAAAACCCTTGCTTTGCATAACAAGGTAGAATAAGGCAATCGGATTTATAGCCAATCTGATTTAAATCAACTACAGTGAAACCTAAATTGTCAACACTAACCCCTCTATCATTTACCCAATCACACTTGAAATGTGTTTTGTTACCAATTAGATAAAAGTTCATGTCTCCAGAATGAGGACTTTTATCTTTTAAGCTTGAAATTTATAGAGTGTTAGCGACAACCTAACACCACTATTTTGGGTTACATAATTATTGTGCCGGTCTTTTGTTGTAAAAGTGATGCCATTGATTTGGTAGCCGAGTATATCGCCACACTTGAGCGGTTTATTTGCCAACAACTATACTATTTCCTCAAATGTCACATTATTTGCTCTATCATGTACAACCTATAATTTAAATTAAAAGTTTAGTAATTAGTTACATATAAAATAAATCTTGTTGATATTAAAGTTTGTATCCTATATTGTATTTAGTTAAGCAATAATTCTAACCTTTATTAGCAATCAACTAGAAATGTATGAGTGTGTTCATTTTGCAACCATACATTTCTTTTTGCCTTATAGGGGTTTCTTGATGCCAAATAATGCATATGCTCCATACAGAGAGAACATATTAAGACTTCAAAAGTAGAATAATCATGTTATAATACAATAGAAATATTTATTGGAAAAAAATTAACAATTAACTTACTCGATATATGATTGGATTTCAGGGGTATTGATTAGAACTAAGCAATGTGATTGAGCCAATAAATGATCATCAACCACCTTAACTATTACACCTCGCAAAGGCCTTTCGATTGAGAAATCAATTAGACAACCAATAGGTAGTCCAATAACATCACAATCTGAGAGGTATTCAGCACAAAATTGAAGTGCTTCTTCTGCAATATAACTTTATGTAATACAACCCTTAGGGTTGTAGCCATTACGAACATAATCCTTAAGAACTGGCCCATATAACCTAACTTGTTCAATTAGATGGACTGTTAAATGGATCATGATGTCAAAAAAGTTAGGTAGGAAGTACTGCTACAAAAAGCATAAAGTGATTACAAGTTCCCTTTGTAATTGGTTAAGAGTGTTAGGGGCTATTACTTTAAAGCATAATGAATTAAAAAATTAAGCACATCCTGATTATGATCCTTCTGACATTTATAGGCAAACAATTTTGAATGGCTAATCGGAGCAGTTATTGCATTAAAGTATGATAGTCATAGGACATAAGGCCTTGAAGTCGACAATCATCTAGTGACACAAGTTTTTGGACATTAGAAGAATAGCCATCAGGAACTTTCACACTTTGTAAAGTTTCACAAAATTATTTTTTTCTTTTTTACTCAAATTGTATGGAGTCGGAGATAAGACTTTGTTTTTTCATTTATTTTATCAAGAACTAATATTCTCCTTATCTCAAGATGCCCAATATCTTTTTAGCATTAATCCTATCTTTTGTCTTGCCAATGGATGAAGTAGTGTGCCATGTATGTTCTCACACACATTTTTTTCAATGTTCATCACATCTAGTTGATGACAAACTAATAAATGCTTCCAATATTCTAAGTTAGAAAAGATAAACATTTTTAGTTATGTTCTCATCACCATTACCACCACCACCACTACTTTCATCATGTTTTCACTTTCTTTTTTTTTTTTCTAAACTTAATGTCAATATCTTCCACCATGTTAAAGATTTCCTCACTAGACAAAGTTTTAGGAGGGTTGTTCCACTCTTGCTTCCCATTGAAAACCTTTTGAGTTTTCGAAATGAGTGTTCAAGTGGTAAAAATCGACAATCGCCCATATATGACATTTTTTACTATGAGACAGCCAACATGCCCAAATGTCTATCCCACAAATTGAGCAAGCATAGTAGCCCTTAGCAGTAATCCCAAAGAGGTTTTCGTAGGCAAGAAATTCACTGATTGTCCATGTCAACACAACCCATAAATTGAAAGTTTCTTTTCTATTTGTATCATAAACATTAACCCCTACATCCTATAGAGTTTTCAATTCCTCAATCAAAGGTGCTAGGTATACATCTAGATCATTTTCAGGTTGTTTAGGGCTGGAAATCAAAAGAGACAACATCAAAAACTTTCTCTTCATACACAACCATGAAGGAAGATTATACATTATAAGTGTAACAGGACAAGCTGCTATAAGTAGTGCTAAGTGTACTATGTGGGTTAACCTCATTGGTTAAGAGAGCTAAATGAAGATTTCTAGTCTCTTGTGCAAATTCTAGCCACTTATTGTCAATTACTTGCCAGGCTGGTGAGTCTACTGGGTGGTAAAGCTTACCATCTCTAATTTTTTTATTAGCATGCCATGTTAAGTTTTGAGATGTTTGTGTTGATTAAAACAATCTTTTGAACCTAGGAATAAAAGGAAATACCATAACACTTTTTTAGGAACCATTTTCTTAAAATTATTTTAGCCATCTTTTCTTTTTGCTCTATAATTTGGACATTCAGTAAGAGCAACAAATTCATTCCTATACAAAATGCAATCATTTAGACATGCATGTATTTTTTCATATTCTAAGCCTAACATTTTCATTATTTTTGTGGCCTCATACATTGACTTAGGTAGTTCATTATTATTTGACAAAATATCAGTGAGTAATTCTAATAAAGCAGAAAACCCTTTATCAGACCACCCATAGTTCCCTTTCACATTATAAAGTCTCATTAAACAAGATAGCTTTGAATGTTTTGCACTTGGATACAAAGGCATTTCAATATCTTCAAGCATATCCTTAAAAGAACTAGGATCTCTATCACAATGCTTGTAAGCATCTTCGACCATATCACATATGTCACCGTAATCATGATATTTAAATCTTCCACTATATGGATGGTCTTGGGATTTTGTAGATATAGAAATAGGGTTAGTCTAACCATGCCAAGTCCAAACTTTATATGTTGTCAGAAAAATTTCTTAATTAAATGATCCTTTACTTATTGAGGAGTATGAAACTCTATATTACAACAAGAGGTGCAAGGACATCTAATTGACATTCGGTTTTTAGCAATCAAAATGGAAAAATTTAATAATTCAGTAACTCCGGTACGATACTTTATGGACACTTTATGACAAGTTATCTAAGTTCTGCCCATTTCAAATATTTTTACCTGTTAATGTATTATATACTATCAGTTTAAGTTTAATTCAATTGCATGATTAATTTCAAATGTTTGAATTTATTATGATTATAACTTTAATAATAAATTCATAACTCTGAAAAATCTTACAATCCCTGTAAATTATGGAATTACAGTAAAATACAATAATTTTTTCCATACACATATTTGTTTAACTACATTAATAATAATATTAATAATAAGTGGAACAAACATGTATCATAGCCTTAAAATAGTAGCAATATGTAATAGTCTAATTACTCTATAAGCTGGCTACTTTGTAAAGCACCAACTTAGCTTGAGACCGTACATTTAGACTTGGACAGCGTACATAAGTAATCAATTGAACTCAGTTTTGGAAAAAGCTACTTAGTTAATTTATATTATAGTCATTGTCTGAAAAAAGAACCATGAAAGCTATTGATGTTGTTTTTTGGTGGCTCCAAGATATTGGTGTTGTTTTTTGGTCGCTCTATCATAAAGCAGGATTTCCAGCCGGTTCTTGCATTTCTCTACTCAATGAAACAATGATATCTCATTATCTTATAGCCTGCACTCACAGAGAAAGTGTCAGAGTTCGCTGGTTGTTTTTTCGATGATAACACTCCGATGCTCAAGTCAATAATTAGGTTTATTCTTTTTAATTCTCCTTCTTTACAGTGACGAAACTCTATGATGTGGGGGTGCTTGTCAGTTATCGATTGCCGTGACGAGACTTTATGGTGTGAGGGCGTCTGACGGCTACTTTCTTCTTCTCGGAGAGAGCTGTTCACCGTCCTACACTACAGATTCAGGCTGCCATTTTTAGGTTTAGCTCTACTCTAGCTTTGGTCTCTTTCTATTATTGGTACTGCTCAGGACTCGCTTGATGGTCGTGGACATTCCTGGTCTTTCTAACTTTGTTCGAGCAAGATGCAAGCATCTGAGCTCGACCAGCTTTGAACACTTGATCCTTAATAAATTTGATATAGAGCAGAGGTATCTTTGTGCTAGTAATTAGGGCTTCTGTTCTGGCTGGCTTGTCCTCGAGCAGGCTTGCTCTTCATTCCTTAAACACCAGTCCCTCCGTTTCTAGTCTTGAGAGTGAAATAGGATAAAACTAGAAATTATTTTTCCGAGCAAGTTTTACCCCTTTCATCTTTTTTATGTTGTGCTATCCGCTTCTTCAACTACTTCAGTATTTAGTGTGGGTTACGTGGGTTAATCTGGTCCATTCGTTTGAAATTTAAAGAGACGATTTCCTGAACAGTCACCCCCGAGCAATGTGCCGTTTGTTGGAACGACTCACTTTCCTCATAAATATCTAATTTCACTATTTTCCACTTTCTTATTTCCCTATATTGCTCGAGTCGAAGCCCACCGCTTACAAGTAAAATTTACTTCTTGATCAAAGTCGTCCTAGTTTACGCCTCAAATCATTCTCAAGTAAAAATTCTTCGACTTCTTCTTCTCGTTCTTGTCATTTTATTTTTTATGGGTTTTTCTTTCCTATTCTAGTAGATCGTTATTCGGCTTTCCAAAATCTGACAATGACGTGTTGTGGGGAGCCATTGGTCTTTAGAAAAATGTCTATCATACAAAAACCCGGAAAGATGTCCTCCAAAGAGTCTTCTTCTTTAGTGACTCTCGAGCCGCTATGAGGGTTGTGGTAAGAAACCCGAGTTCGAAGAGGCCATTAATGTTACCAGATGAGTCGCCTAGGGCGACGTCCTTAAAGAAACTCGCCAAACAAAATGCAAAAGACCGGTCAAAGGTCGGAGGTCGAGTCATTTGCCATTAACTACATGAGGTGTGAGACTTCCAACAAGACTTAGATAGGCTCAGAGCCATCTCACCGTATTCTCGCTAGTGTTGACCTTCATCTTCCTAGCAAGAATAACACTCTTAGCCGTCCTCCTCGAGGATATGTCACCCTCTACCTCGAGTGCTTTAGGTGGGGTGTCAGGTTACCCTTACAACCTTAATTTGCCCGAATCTTTTCCCAATTGCACTTGGCACTAGGACAACTGAACCCTAATAGGTGGAGGGTTTTATCTCGCCTATATATTATTTGGAGTTGGGGTAATATGGATAAGCCGGTGGTAGATGAAATAAAACACCTTTACCAACTGAAAAGCGACTCAAAACATGCGGGTCGGTATTATCACCTCCAACTCAAAGAACAATAAACCCATTACTAATCTCCCCACATCTGTTGGCAATTAGAAAAGTAAGTTCTTTTTCACTGAGGAGGACTGTAGGCCAGCAGCCTCTGCTTTAGAAGAAATTCTCAAATTCCTTCTCGCCTTTGCACTCGGGTTGTTTCTTTGTTTATTATACCTTTTGACTTGATTTTTCTTCTTACCCTTCTCGATTGTCATTTTTGTCTTTGCGGTTTCTTGAAGTATATCATATCGAGTTAAGGAGGAGTTGAAGTTACACATGGATACTACCTTTAACAATGCTAACTCGTGCAAATAGTTATTGATCCACCAAAATTTCATTGAGTTTAAGTTAGTGTCCGAGGAAGAAGACATGAGTAGCATCCTTGCTCGATTGAAGAGGCACTCGCAGTCTGTTGAGAGCCCGAGTAGCTCCTCCTGTCGACCTAAAAGGTCCAGGGTTAACCTAGTCGCCTCTCAGGTCGGGGTTCTTCCTCATCCTTCCAAGGCGAGAGAGTGGTTGAGAAGCTCCTTCGAAGGATTACGGCACCATTGTTCCTGTCGAGTCCCGGTCGATGCGTTCTAAGGAGCGGTCCGACTTACCGAGCTTTACGTCAAGGAGTTTACAAAGCATGTACAGGAAAACTTTGTTAATGAGTTGGAGTCCTCCGACCTTAATGACTTGGCCAATTCCTTCCAGCGTTCTGCATGTTAAGTTGCTATTACCACCACAGCCCTCAAGACAAGAGTTTTAAATTTTGAGAAAAAACTTAGAGTTGAAAACAGAGCTTAAAGAAGAATCTGGAGCAGGAACAGGAGGAGTCGGCAAAGCTCCGAACCGAAATCTCCACATTTGAGAAGAGGGTTGTCATGGTTGAGTCAAAGGCGTTTCGACTCGAGAATGAGCTGTCCATGATCAAAGATGAACTCGTGCACGCCAGGAAACTAAACTTTATGAATGTCGAAACTTTTTATCTTCAGAGAAAATTGGACTCTATGGGCAATTAGCTTACTGAGGAGTACAACAATAGGCTAACATTCTGCTACGAGTGCATCATGTCTGTCTTAGGCAAAATATCCTGAGCTGGACATGCCTAAGCTCGAGGCTCGCGTGGACACCTATATGAATGAGCAGGATGCTAGGAGCCAGCAACCAAGGGATCCACCTTCACATGTTGAAGTTGCTGCTATGAAACCTGAAGAAGTTGCTCCTTCTACTGAGGAGGCTCAAGTTGCTCCCCTCGCCGAGGAGGATCCTTAGGTCGCTCCTTCTTCTCAAGCCTTTGATCCAACTGCTAATCGATCTACCTCAGCTTCTTTGTTTTTTTGGCTCCCTATTCTTTTTTTTTTTGTATATGGAATTTGTAAGCCTCAGCGAATTGAACTGAATGAAATAAAGAAAGTAGATTTTCCACTTTTGCCTTCGTACCTTTAATTTGTTCTAAATTTTCTGTGAGATAAGTTTCTAGCAGGTTTTGGGTTTTTCCTATGCCCTTATTGAACCCCGGGACACTGGCTTACTTCATTTACTTTTCTCATTTGTAAAGATGTGAACAACTCGACTTATTCCTTACTTATTTCGGCTTTTTTGCTTTATCATGAACAGGCCTTGAGATTTCTGGCTGTCGTTTTTATTTGCTAGCTTATCTTGCTCGAGCCGACCCTGGCTTTGCTTGGCCTTTTGTCTCGCCTTGAGCAGGCTTTTAGACTTATGGCCTCAGCTTTTATTTGCGAGTTTATCTTGCTTTACTTGTCTCTTTGTCTCGCCTAGAGCAGGCTTTTAAGACTTATGGCCTTAGCTTTTATTTTTGAGCTTATCTTGCTCGAGCCAACCCTGGCTTTGCTTGGCTCTTTGTCTCGCCTTAAGTAGGCATTGAGACTTATGGCCTTAGCTTTTATTTGCGAGCTTATCTTGCTCGAACCAACCCTGGCTTTGCTTGGCTCTTGTCTCGCCTTGAACAGGATTTGAGACTTATGGCCTTAGCTTTTAATTACGAGCTTATCTTGCTCGAGCCAACCCTGGCTTTGCTTGGCTCTTTTTCTCACATTGAGCAGGCTTTGAGACTTATGGCCTCAGCTTTTATTTGCGAGCTTATCTTGCTCGAGCCAACCCTGGCTTTGCTTGGCTCTTGAGCAGGCTTTTGAGACTTATGGACTTTGCTTTTATTTGCGAGCTTATCTTACTTGAGCCAACCCTGGCTTTGCTGGGCTCTTTGTCTCGCCTTGAGCAGACTTTGACACTTATGGCCTTAGCTTTTATTTGCGAGCTTATCTTACTCAAGCCAACCCTGGCTTTGCTTGGCTTTTTTTCTCGCCTTGAGCAAGTTTTGAGACTTATGGCCTTAGCTTTTATTTGCGAGCTTATCTTGCTCGAGCCAACCCTGGGTTTTCTTGGCTCTTTGTCTTGCCTTGAGCGGGCTTTTGAGACTTATGGCCTTAGCTTTAATTTGTGAGCTTATCTTCCTCGAGCCAACCCTGGCTTTGCTTGGCTCTTTGTCTCGCCTTGAGTAGACTTCGACACTTATGACCTTAGATTTTATTATTAGCTTATCTTACTCGGGCTAACCCTGGCTTTGCTTGGATCTTTATCTCGCCTTGAGCAGGCTTTGAGACTTATGGCCTTAGCTTTTATTTGTTTTCATTAACTTTGACTTGATCGAATCGAATTAATTCTACAAGTGTTTTCCCTTGGTTTTACTCATAAACAAGATTTTACGTACTCTAATTTAAAGGAAATTGAATATTGACACTATTATACAAGGGAAATTACTGGAAGTACTTGATTAGATGCTTTATTTTCCATGGTCTCCTGACTTCCCATCCGTCAGGATAAGATAATATATACTCCCCAGGACCAGCCACCTGTGAGATCCTCTAAGGACCCTCATAATTTGGGCTTAACACCCCGTGACTGGGATCTTTGGTGCTCTAGGGTACTCTTCTAAGTACCTAATCCCCCACCTTAAATCGGCGGATGTGCACGTTTTGGGTACAGTAACGAGCTATTTTCTACTGATACTCCACTACCTTCCTTGACGATCTCTCCCTTATTTCTTCTAGCAAATCTAAATTTGCACAAATTTACTCATTGTTTTGTTCGATGTGTGCCTGTTCCTATCTCTGCTGGGATCACTGCTTCATGCTCAAACGCTAAAGCAAATGGCGTCTCCCCCATAGTGGTCTTGTGCGTGGTTCTATAACCCCATAACATGCCAGGCAGCTCGTCTACCTATGCTCCTTTCTACTCCCCCAATATGGTTTTCAAGAGACGTTTTATGGTTTTGTTTGCAGCCTTCACTTGCCCATTTGCCTGTGGATGTGATGATTTGTAAAACTTCAACTATATTCCCATATTTGCGTAGAAGTCTCTGAACTTGTTGTTGTCAAACTATCTACTATTATTTGTAATCAGTGCATGAGGGATTCCGTACTTGTAAATCACATTTCTCCAGATAAAATTAGTTGTTTTCCTCTTTATAATCCTGTTTAAGGCCTCTACTTCAACCCATTTCATAAAATAATCAATCGCAACCACGTATGTGTCATAAATGATCGTCCTTTTAGTAACGATCCAATCAAATGAAGTCCCCATTGAATAAATGGCCATGGTGAGTTCATCACCATGAGGTTCTCTGCTGGCTGAGCTATAAAATTGGCAAAACTTTGGAAACTCTTGCAACTCCTGGTCTTTTCTTGTGCTTCTTGGTGCATTCTAGGCCAAAAATACTCTTGATTCAAGACTTTAAAAGCTAAGGACCTTGCACCAGAGTAATTTCCACAAATCTCCTCATGTATTTCTCTGAGCATGTAGTCGGCTTCTTCCTCATCGAAACAGCGTAATAATGGTAGGTTGTATCCTCATTGGTATAACACTCCGTCAATCAGTGCATACCATGATGTTGACACCTCAACTTTCTTGCTTACTTCTTATCAGCAAGTATTGTCCCTTTTTTAATGTAGGAGACAATCGGTCCATCTAGGTACTGCTCGAGGTTACACTCATTACCTTATCTTCTTGCTCAACACTCGAACTGGTCCTGGTCTCCACAAGAATTGATTTAGGCATTTTGGGGGTCTGACACAGTGGCCATTTGCGCTATCATATCCGCTTGAAAGGTTTCTACCCTCGAAATCAGTTCTACCTCCACTGCCCAAAACTTCCTAACCAATTGCCTCACTTTCCGAAGGTAGGCCTTCATCTTCTCGCCTTTTGCTTACTTCATCGCTAGCATCGTCCCTTCCTTAATGTAGGGGACAATCGATCCATCCAGGCGCTGCTCGAGGGTACGCTCATTACCTCGTATTCTTGCTCAACACTCGAGCTGGTTCTGGTCTCCACAAGAATTGACTTAGGCATTTTGGGGGTCTGACACAACGGCCATTCTCGCTATCATATCCGCTCAAAAGGTTTCTGCCCTCAAAATTAGTTCCACCTCCACTGCTCAAAACTTCATAACCAATTGCCTCGCCTTCTGAAGTTAGGCCTTCATCTTCTCACCTTTTGCTTGGAAGCTTTCATTGAAATGATTTACCACTAACTAGGAATCTGTTCGGAGTTTCACTTCCTCTGCCTTCACCACTAACACAAGTTTTAGTCCTGCAATGACGGCCTCGTACTCGACCTAGTTATTAGTGGCTTTAACCTCGAGCTTTACTGAGCATATTGAATTTCTACACCTTTGGGGCTAAGCAAAACCACTCTCGCTCCCGTTCTTTAATCCCCACACAATCCATCAACCGTAACCACCCAAAATTTGCCCAAAACATGCTCTCCTACTACTTGCTCGTTATCTATACCTTTGT
This sequence comes from Murraya koenigii, assembly GCA_025617385.1. Taxonomy (NCBI): domain Eukaryota; kingdom Viridiplantae; phylum Streptophyta; class Magnoliopsida; order Sapindales; family Rutaceae; genus Murraya; species Murraya koenigii. The sequence continues at coordinate 19,223,981 of CM046818.1, forward strand.
TTGATTTTGTAAATTCATCCACAAATTCTGCCAGAGCTTGTGCTTTAATGGTCAGTCGAGTGATAGTCGATATCGATCGACCGAGCTCTATCGACCACTTCACCAACTGACCTGAGGTCTATGGCTTATGCAGGGTTTGTCTAAGCGGCTTGTTTGTCAAGACTACTATTGCATGCGCTTGGAAATAAGGCCTCAACTTCTGAACTACTATTACCAACGGGTATCGAGTCTATGCTTTCAGCAAAGCTTTGCTCGTGTAGTACACTGGGTGTTATACCCCGACTCCTCTTTTATTAGGACTGAGCTTGTTGCCCACTGCGACACGGCCAAGTATAGGTATAAAGCTTCTCCTGCTTGTGGTGTTGACAGTAATAGGCTTTTAACAAGTACTCATTCAATTGCTAAAATGTCACCTCACATTCTAGTGTCCACTTTGTCTTCCTACCCTTTTTTATCTCTTAGAAGAAGACATGGCACTTGTCTGTTGCCTGAGAAATGAACCTGTTTAGGGCTACTAGCTTACTCGTAAGCCTCTGTATCTCCTTAAGAGTGCGTGGGGACTTCATTTCTACGACCGCTCTTATCGTCTCTGAGTTGGCCTCAATTCCTCTGTAACTGACCATGAAGCCTAAGAACATCCTAGAACTTACTGCGAAGGCACACATCTCTAGGTTAACTTTATTTTGTACTCCCTCAAGAGAACGAAGGTCTCTTCCAGATGTTTAACATGTTCGTCTGCATCCTTGCACTTGGTGATCATATCGTCGAAGTAAACTTCCATTGTGCGCCCAATCAGAGGTTTAAAGATCTTGTTCACCAACCTCTGATAAGTCGCTCCTGCATTTTTTAAGTCGAAGGTCATGACCTTGTAACAGAATAGAACTTGATTGGTGATGAAGGATGTGCATTCCTTTTCCTCTTCGAACATGGGAATTTAGTTGTAATCAGAAAATGCGTCCATGAAGCTATGCAAACCATGTCCGACCGTGGAGTCAACTAGTTAGTCTATTTTCGGTAGTGGGAAACTATCTTTTGGGCAGGCTTTGATTAGGACTGTGAAATCCACACACACTCTCCATTTTCTATTCGCCTTCTTGACCAATGCCACATTCGAGATCCATTCGGGGTAATTAACTTCCCTTATGAATCCTTCCTTTAATAGCTTCTCCACCTCGCTGTTCATGGTGTCATATTTTTCTTGGTTGAAACACCTCCTCCCCTACTTTACTAGCTTCACCCCTCTATTCACCGCTAGCTTGTGGCATGCCACTTTCAGATCAATCCTTGGTATGTCATTATGGGACCATGAGAACACATCCAAATGGGCTCGCAGCACTCGACTAGATTTTTCTTCACCTGATCACTTATGCTTGAGTCGATCTTAACTTTCTTCTCTTGGTTGTCTGGCCTTATTAGAATTTCCTCCAACTCCTCAGTAGGTTCTTGCCTTTCTTTCTTCGACTACCCCTTAGTGTTTAGCGATGTCACCTGCATCGCTTCCTTAGTCGCTATTATATAGCAGCTTCTCGCGACTCTCTGATCACCTTTCACAACCCTCACCACTCCGTTCATTTGATATTTCAGTGCCAGGTAGTACGTTGACATCACCGATTGACTGATTGTCATAATCGGTCTTCCCAGTATCACTTAGTAAGGGATAACCTCGTCTACCACCATAAATTTAAGCATCATGTTCTTCTCGAAGGGCTTTGATCCTATCGTTACTGGTAGTTCACAATTCCTATATGGGTCAACCTTCCTCGCCAAATCCCTTCAAGGAGGTGTTTGTGTGCTCAAGCCTACTCAAGCCTTACATCTACTATCCCCATCTCATCTAGGGTGGACTTGAAGAGAATGTCTACTAAACTTCCCAAGTCTACCAGAATCCGGTTGAGTTCCCTGTTTACAACATTTACCTTTACAACTAGTGCATCCTCGTAGGGACATAAGACCCCTTTCTCATCTTTTTCCGTTCACATAATCGAGACTTGCCTGGTTCTTACTGTTTTTGCGGCAGGCATATTAAGCAGGACCTCACGATTAGCAGAAGTATATTTGTTATAGTTTTTTCTGGCCCTGTTTGAGTCTTTACCATCGTCGGCCCTCCTATTATCACTTTCACAGTAGGCTATTTGCGGTTCATACTACAAGCCTGGCCATCTTCTGCCTGTTGCCACTCTACCATCGGGTGTCCTCCATCGATGAATTTATCCGGTACTAGTTTTTCACCGAATCCTCCACTTGGTTCTTTAGATCACGACGATTGAGGTGTTGAATGGCCATGATCGTTATGGAATCTTCAAAATCTGCTCTTGCCTCTCCTATTTGCTAGTTTGGACATTAGTGGTGGGGAACATAGTAGACCTTGTTCTTCCACGACATAGAGCATCTCCTTTAGCGACATCTTCAAAGGAGTGTACTGCCTATAGGTAGGGCTTTGGTCGATCATCTGCATGGTCCTATCCCTGGGAAAGATGCACGCATGTGGGGTGGTCAATTCGTCGTGGCTCTTTACTGAGTCGATTCATGGGGTATTACGGGATGGGTTACCACCGAATTAACGGTAGTCCCTCTGGTCCCTGCTTGGCGACCTGTAGAATAGAGCGCGACCTATTCACAGCTGGGAGGTCCTCTGGTAATAGTTGTAGGGAGCAGTTCGATTCCTTGCCCCTTTGGAAGTTGACGAAATATGAACAGGCCCTCCTTTCTCCTTACGCTTTGCTCCGTTGATTTACTCGCTCCTCAACTTAGCTACTTTCTTCCTCAATCACGATATCCCTATTTATCTGTTTATACGTATCAGAATATGAGCGGATCAAAGGACTCCAAAAATTGTACCAAGGCCTTCCCATCCTCACCCCCCCTTCAATCCTCTCAACGTCTGGGGGTGATTAATGCTCCAAGATCTAAGATGGCCCGATAATACCTCTTGACGAACTCTCGGAGGGACTCCTCCTCCCTCTGTTTAATCTCGACCAGCTCCATCATATTGCCTTCAGGAGCTACTGCCCCACCTAACTGCTCTACAAATTTCGTGCACATCTGCTCGAAGCTCTGGATGCTTCTCCACGGTAACCTGAGGTACCATTCTCATGCTCTCCCTTCCAAGGTAAGTGGGAAGGCTTTACATCTTTATGCTGCTGTCAAGTCTTGGACCCCAATTATGTCATTAAAGAGCTCGATGTGCACTAACGGATCACTCTTCCCTAAAAACTTTAGGTCAGGAAAACAGAAATCCCTAGGGATTATGACACTCATGATCTCCACAGAGAGCGAGGATTCTTTGTCTAGCATGATCCTTCAACTTGGTGTTCTCTTATGTCCTCGAATATCCTCAATGACTTGAGCCAGCCTGCGGACCTCTTCCTTCATCTTTTCCGCGTGGAAAGGATTCTGCGGTGCAACTGGTACATGCTTTGGTGCTGTGTCCTACAGGTGCTTTCTTAACTCTCTCTCCTCCAAGTTTGCATCCTCCCTTCCGGTTGCGTTCTGTACTCTCTGCCTTTGGGCTCCAGTTCTCACATCCTGCCCAAGTGAAGCGTTCCTACGACTGGATTCGGGAACGTCATTGCACACTCTCCTTTTCCCATCCCTGAGTTCTTGTAAGATGGATGTCAGTGTCTCCATCTGTTTCTCCATCCGGTCTATCCTTTCTTGCATCACCCTATCTCGGGCCTCGTCGGCCACGTCCCTTAGAGTTGTCCAGATGGAGCCAAAATTTTGATGTTATTTTCTGGTCGCTCCAAGACATTGGTTCTATTTTCTGGTCGCTATCCCCTCGAGTAGGATTTCCAGCTAGTTCTTGCGTTTCTCTACTCAATGAAACAATGATATCTTCCAGCCTGCACTCACAGAAAAAGTGTCAGAGTTCGCCGGGTGTTTTTCTAGCGATAAACCTCCGACGCTCAAGTAAGTAATCGAGTTTACTCCTTTTAATGCTCGAGCTTTGGTCCTTTCCTATTCTTGGTACTGCTCAGAATGTAATCAAGGCTCGCTTGATGGTCGTGGACATTCCTGCTCTTTCCAACTTTGTTTGAGCAGGATGCAAGCATCTGAGCCCGACCAGCTTTGACCACTTGATCCCGACCAGCTTTGATACAGAACAGGGGTGTTTTTGTGCTAGTAATCAGGGCTTCTGTTCTGGCTGGCTTGCCCTCGAGCAGGCTTACTCTTCATTTCCTAAACAAAAGCCTCAACAAAATACAAGGCTTACATACATACAACAAACATCGAATTGGAATTCATACCCATACTAAGTAATGGCATTTAAAGCTTTACATGCATGAAATGTGTGTGGTTAGTATATGTGGGTGTGATGTGAACGAAAAAGTTAAGAATTTGGTTTTGATTTAGCTAGCTGAGATCGATTGCATATGGCGTATGAACTACGCATTTATTGTATACATTTTTCCCCTTTAACCCCACATATTTGTTTAATCTTAAATATGGAAAAAAAGGAAAGAGACAGAGCATAAGTTAAAATAATTAAGTGCAGTAAGACGGTTGAGATAAAATGGCTTGACATGCCATGCCATGCATAGATGATGAAAATTAAAGTAAAGGAAAGTAATCATATCAACCACTGCAAGAAAGATTACTTTTGGTAGCATTGTGTACTAAAATGTTAATTTTTGGTAACCCTTACTAAAAATGCTACTATTATTTATATAGGATCGGTGACCAACTCTTCGAACGGTATATCCTCTAGAACCTAATCAAATTCCCAATTTCAGTTTTGAATTTTTATTATTATTATTTAAGTTTTAGGATTTTGGGATCTGATGACTGAGAAAGTTGAGGCAATTAGACAAAGAAAAGAGAAAAGAAAAATATTGTGGGTTTAATTTAATGAAATATGAAAGCTTTAGGTTAATTATACTTTTTAATTGCTTGGATTTAACTTTTTTGCCGTGGAAAATGCTAACTTTGTTGAATATTAAAATTGGTATTATGAACAATGTTAAATTGACTGAAAACTTACGTATTCATGATTTAGCTATGTTATGTCCTCCATTCATTAAAAATAAATAAATTAACACTCTTAAAAATTATTGATGTAGATTTAAAAAATTTATATCTCTATCAGTTTTTTTTCCAAAAGATAACAAGTTTGGAGTCCATTAATATTTAATATTTATAAGGTGACTAAATTATTCTTAATTTAAACTTCATTAGAAAATTGCAGTTTAATAAGTTTTAATAAATATAGTATTTGTTAAAATTTTAAAAATTACTTATTTTATAAGTTTCTCAATTTTGCTTTTTGTTTTTTAATTATTCACTAGTAACGCCGTTTGGTATTTTGCACAAAGTTTTGGCTTTGATTACTCCAATAGTCTTTTACTTGTTTAGTTTGTTTGGTTGCCAATCTATTTGAAGCAAATGAGTGGGAATCATGTGGACTTTTGTCATTCTATATTTATTTAAGTAGAAATCTCATTTTGCTTGAATGGATAATTTGAGGAAGATTAATTGTAACTTTTGTGGAAAATTCTTTATGTAATTGGCCTCTTTTACTTTGTTTGCTCAAATATTGTACTCTTTCAATTTAAGCCTCGACTTTGCAAAATGAGGACTCGCTAGACAACTTAGTGCCTTTTTGACAGATGATGGACTAGACCTAACAGAAAAGTCCTATCACCGAGCCATGGACTTGAAATATAGTTCTCATTAGAAAAGCAGACCTCTTAAATGTAGTTTAATTATAAGGTAATTGCTAAGTTACTTCAAAAGTAACTTACTTTCTTCACACAATCATGTAAAAGTAGTAACAAAATATAAAATTTATTTATTTTTATGAGGACAATAAATCACTTTTAAAGTAACTTAGCATGACCCTAATTATAATATAAATGAAATACTTTTTCTTAAATTTGTTTCTAACATAGTTGGGTAGATTTAGTATGAAAAAAAATAATAAAGCTTCCATTTGAGTAAAAAAGAATATAGCTGCAACATTATTAATTTTTAGTTTGAGTTGATTTAATGCCTAGCTTTTATTGATGATATGCCAAAGTTGATTGGCTTGAGTGAATATAAATCTCATTTGAGGTTAATGATACTTTAATTATTGTAATTTATGTACATGAACAAATTATTTTAAGGAGCCATTATTTTGTTTCTTTCTTTTATTAATGGAACAAATTATAATTTTTTAAAAATATTCTTAATGCAAGTTATAAAGATCAGGGATATTTTGCTAAGAGGCTTTGAAGATAATATGTAGTGCACTTTTACGATCACTAGAAACTATTAAAGTATAACACTTGCATACTTATCATTTGTAAATTTTTGTCTACTTAAACATTTATTATACAATTACTGGATGTTTAAACATTTTGATACTTTAAATCAATGGATGATGTACAATTTAGTTTCCAACAATAAAATGACTACAACCATGAATTAAATGAATGAATTAAATAGTATTGGCTATTAGTAATAAAAAAAAAGCATATTTTTCTCCCTAACTTTTAAGGAATTCTACAATAACAAGTTATAAATGATTTTGTAACATTTCTTTAAAGTTAAGTTACACATTTTGTTAGGGAACTTTATACAATTTGGTAACTTTTCTAAGTACTATCACTTTCTCCAGTGATAGCATTAACATTGCGCAACAATAGCTAATTGCATTGCAGTTATTGAATGTTGTATTTTATAATTTGTAGCATTCAATAAATGCTACCTATGTGAAACACTTTTAGTTATACCGACTAACTTAGCATTCATTAAAATGCTACCATTTACCTTTGGTAGCATTTTTCAGATGCTATCATGCATTGTTTTTGTTGTAATGAGCCCTAGTCATAGAATCACATTGGCTACATTGTGAACTATCCACTAATATTATATATAACAATAACAAATTAAAGAAGACACCTTAAAGAAAGGAAAAAAATTAAAGTCTACGTGTATGCCTAATTGGTAATAATGAGTAAAATGGATGGTAGCTATTAGAATCCAAAGAACAAATAAAGTAAACCGGCCCCTACTCCCCATTAATTAAATAACTAAAGCTAGCTAAATGCCATGCATTTTGAAACGGTAATGTAAGAAAAAATACAACTAATTAAACTTTCCCAAGTTAAACTTTTAAAAGTAATTCACAATCAATAAAAAGTGGCTAATTTTTAAACCATATATTTGTTTGCCTTTACCATGTCATAGCAAAGAAGCCATGTACTTAAAAACACTCAATAAAATTATCAATATAATCATTCCTTTTGTAACCTTTTTTATGGGCATATCACCTATTTCGGAAATGCCGAGCAGGCCCGCTCGAGGACCATCCAGCCATGACAAAAGACCTGATCTCTAGCACGAAGACACCTCTGCTCAGTGTCAAAGTTGGTCGAGGTCAAGTGTTCCAATGCTGGTCGGGCCTTGATCTTCCCATCCTGCTCGGGTAAAAGAGACCCTCGACCACCAAACAAGAACTGGTCGCGTTGCGGGAAGCACCATGAACAAAGGGAAACCGAAGCTCGAGCAGAACAGACCTAAGCATGGCCCTTTCTCTCAACAACCTCTCATAACGATCGATGACTGACAGGCACCCCCACGCCGTAGGGTTTCATCACTATTACTGATGACCGGCGCACGTCTCCACAGTCTTATCATTATACACGGACCTACATGGCATCATCATTTGGTCACAGGAACCCATACCCGCCTGACATCTCATGCCCCCAGGTTGTGCCGTAGCAACCCCTAGCTGTCAGAAAGACACAGGCGCAATTAATGCGGGGGTGGGCGTCCTAGCGAAGGGGCGGAAAAGCAGGAGAATAAATACTATACAAGGGACAAGGTAAATAGGGGATTCTTCTTCTTTTGGGTTCCGATTCCAACTAAAATTTTTCTACCAAGACTCTTATTTTCTCTCTCTTTATTTTCTTTACTTTCTCAACTTCCCGAACCTTCTTCATTTTTTGGTGCATCGAGTTAAGAAGGATTCCAAAAGAATCAACCTGATTCATCGACTTGAGCGTCGGAGGGTTTTTGTTGGAAAAGCATCCAGCGACCCCTGACACCGTTTCTGTGGACGCAGGTCAGAAGACATCACCGCTCCAGTGAACGGAGTAAGGCACGAACCAGCAAGGAATCCTGCTCGAACAATCGAGCGAGTGAAGCTGAGCGCAACATTTTGTCAACATTTGTCATGCTGGGGATCAATTCAAAAGCTCGAATTCCGATGACATTTAAGAAGCAACGTGACAATGAGGGGAAACAACAGAAGAGGAGTAAGCCCTGAAGAATCGGTAACCCTGAGGGAAGTGGCCAATGAGGCCAGGGATAGACTGGATAGAAAAGCAGATAGAGATACTAACATCCATCCTACAGGAGCTCAGGGACGGATAGAGGAAAGCAAGTAATGATGTTCCTGAATCCAACCGCGGGAACGCTCCCACTAGGGGAAATGTTGGAGAGGAAGCTCAAAGGCAGAAAGTACAGAACATTGCTGGAAGAAAGGAGACGAACCTGAAGGAGAGAGAGTCCCGACAGCACTTGCAAGACACGGCACCTACTTCCTGTACGAAGGAGTTGGAGGGAGGTGCGCAGGCTGGCACAGGTCGTTGAGTACCATCAGGGAAACGGGAAAGGCCCAAGTTGGAGGATCATGTTGGACAACAAGTTCCCACTTTCAGTGGAATTCATGGGCGTCACAATCCCCAGGGATTTCCTCTTCCCTGACTTAAAGTTTTCAAGGAAGAGTGAGCCACTGGTGCACATAGAACGTTTCAACGACATGACCAGAGTAGAGGGCTTGACAGCAGAACAAAGGTATAGAGCCTTCCCACTCACTTTGCAGGGGAGGGCAAGAGAATGGTACCGCAAGTTACTAGAAGGGAGTATTCTCAGCTTCGAACAAATGTTTATGGAGTTTGCAGAGTAATTCCGGGGAGTGGAGGCCCCCGAAGATGACATGATGGAATTGGTGAAGATAAAGCAGAAGGGGGATCCCTCTGAGAATTCATCAAGAGGTACCATCGGGCAGTCTTGGATCTCGGGGCATTCAATCAACCCCAGGCATTGAGAGGGCTAAAGGAAAAGGTGAAGTTGGGAAGACCCTGGTACAACTTGTGGAGTCCCTCAATTCGCTCGTTCTCTAAAGCCTATGAACAGATAAAAATAGACATCATCATTGAGGAGGAAAAAGCCACGAAGATAAGAAGAGAGCAGAACAACGGAGCAAAGCGAAAAGAAAAATGGGGGCCTGCTCGTGCCTTGTCTACTTCCAAGGAAACAAGGGACCTGGTTGTTCTCTATAACCCATACCAGAGGGGCCCCCAGCCGCGAGTGGCTCCCGCTCCACTTTGCAGGTCCCTAAGCAGGGACCACAAGGATTATCGTCAATACAGCGGCAACCCGCCTCGTAATCCCCCCGTAAATCGGTCCATGCAGAGCAACAATAGAGTCGACCGCCCATTGCCTCCACACTCGAGAAACTTTTCCCAGGATAGGGCAGTATAGATGGTTCGCCAGAGCCCCGCCTATAGATAATACACCCCGCTGAAGGTGTCACTTGAGGAGATGTTTCAAGTTATAGAGAAACGAGGGCTGTTGTGTTCCCCGACGCCGATGTCTAAGTTAGCAAATAGAAGGGACAGAAACAGGTTGTACCGATTCTACGATGATCATGGCCACTAGACGTCGCAGTGCTCTGACTTAAAAAGCCTCGTGGAGGACTTGGTTAGAAACTGATACTTAGACGAGTTCATTGAGGGGGCACTCGGTAGTCGAGCAGTAACAAGCAGGGGATGGCCAAGCCTGTGATATGGACCGCGAACCATCTGCTGTGAGAGTAATAGCAGGAGGGTCCATGATGGCAGGAAATTGAAATAGGGCTCAGAAGAACTGCAACATATACACCTCTGTTAGTCGGGAAGTTATACTCACTGCACCTACTGCGAAGAGAGCTAGAATTCGACAAGTGTCAATCATGTGGACAGAGGAGGATAAAGAGGGGGTCCTATACCCCAACGAGGATGCCTTGGTTATAAGGGCAAATGTCTCCAACAGAGAGCTCAACATGATGTTGGTGGGCTCGGGGAGTTCAGTGGACATTCTCTTCAAATTCACTCTCTATGATATGGGAATAGTGGATGTGAGGATCGAACAGACGAGCACTTCTCTAAAAGGATTCAGTCGGGAAGGCTAACCCCCTTGGGGATTGTTAGCTTGCCAGCGACCATGGGCTCAAAGCATTTTGAGAAGAACATGATGTTGGATTTCATGATTGTGGACGAAGTCAGCCACTACCAGGCAATATTGGGGAGGCCTTTCATGAGGATCAGCCAATCGGTGATGTCCACCCACTACTTATCACTGAAGCATCACGTGAATGGATCAGTGGGAGTTATCAAGGGTGATCAAAGGATCGCGAGGAGCTGCTATGCCACAGCGACAAAGGAAGCGATGCAAGTGACGTCGCTGGACGCAAGGGGTGAATCAAAGAAGGGGAGGCAGAAGCCTGCTAAAGAATTAAAGGAAATTTTGAGGGAGTGGGTTTTGGGAAATTCTTGGGTTTCATAGTCAGTAACAGGGGAATTGAGGCCAACCCGGAGAAGATAAGAGCAGTAATAGACATGAACTCCCTGCGCAGTCTTAAGGAAATACAATGCCTCACGAGTAAGCTGGCCTCCCTCAACAGATTCATCTCCCGAGCAACAGATAAATGCCATGTCTTCTTTTAGGAAATAAGAAAATGTAGAAAGACGAAGTGGACACCAGAGTGTGAAGCAGTATTCCAACTGTTGAAAGTCCCGTTGCTATTAACACCGTGAGCAGAAGAAGTTCTATACTTGTATTTGGAGGTGTCACCATAGGCAACGAACTCAGTTCTAATAAGGAAAGAGTCAGGGGTATAACACCCCGTATATTATACGAGTAGAGCTTTGTTGAAGGCAGAGACTCAGTATCCACTGGTGGAGAAGTGGGCACTCACACTGGTAACAGCAGCTCAGAAGCTGAGGCCTTATTTCCAAGCACACTCGATAGCGGTCTTGACGAACCAGCCACTTAGATAGATCTTGCACAAGCCAGAGACTTCGAGCCGACTAGTAAAGCGGTCAATAGAGCTCAGCGAGTTTGACATCAGCTACCAGCCTGAACAATAATTAGAGGACAAGCCCTGGCAGACTTTGTGGTTGACTATATAGACTCAGAAAAGAGAGCAAACAACAAGCAAGCAGCAGGCTCCCCTGATCTAAGCAAGGTATGGACAGTTATAGCAGATGTGTCATGCAAAGATCAAGGAGCGGGAGCAGTAGTAGTGCTTCTTATTCCCAAAGGGGTGGAAGTACAATATGCCGTAAAGCTCGAGTTTCAGGCCACCAATAACCAGGCTGAGTACGAGGTTGTAATTGCAGGACTGAAGCTTGCGTTAGTAGTGAAGGCGGAGGAAGTGAAGGTCCGGAAAGATTCTGAACTAGTGGCAAACCACCTCAACGAAAGCTTCCAGGTTAAAGGCGAGAAGATGGAGGCTTACCTTCGAAAGGTGAGACAGTTAATTAGGAAGTTTTGAACGGTAGAGGTAGAACAGATTATAATGGGAGAAAAATTTCGGGCAGATATGATAGCACGGATGGCCGCTGTATCTGACCCCAAGATACCCAAGTCCATTCCAGTAGAGATCAGGACCTGCTCAAGTATTGAGTAAGAAGACGAGGTGATGAGCTTGTCCTCGAGCAGCGCCTGGATGGATCCAATCATCTCTTATCTTGAGGAAGGAACATTGCCTGCCGACAAGAAGCAGGCAAGGAAGCTAAGATGTCAAGTAGTGAGGTACATGCTGATCGACGGGGTATTGTACAGGCGAGAATACACCCGGCCACTGTTACGCTATTTGGACAAGGAAGAAGTCGGCTATGTTCTCAGGGAAATACACGAAGAGATTTGTAGAAACCATTCTAGCGCAAGATCTCTAGCCTTTAAAGCCTTAAGGCAAGGGTACTTCTGGCCTCGGATGCACCAGAATGCACAAAAAAAGACTAAGAGCTACAAGAATTATCAAAGCTTGGCCAACTACATACCTTAGTCGCCCGAGAACCTCCCAGTAATGAACTCACCGTGGCCATTTTCTCAGTGGGGAATTGACCTAATCGGACCAGTGCCAAAAGGGAGAGCATCCGCAATACATGCAATGGTGGCAATTGATTATTTCACTAAATGGGTTAAAGTGGAAGCTTTAAGCAGTATTATAGAAAGCAAAACCACTGACTTTATTTGGAGAAATGTGATTTGCAGGTACGGGATCCCCCATGCACTAGTCACAGACAACGGGAGGCAGTTCGACAACAACAAGTTCAGAGACTTCTGTATAAATATAGGGATAGAACTGAAGTTCTACTCTCCATCACACGCACAGGCCAATGGGTAAGTGGAGGCCGAGAATAAAACTATAAAGCGTCTCCTGAAGACCAGATGGGGTGGGCAGAAGGGAGCTTGGGTCGACAAGCTGCCTGGTGTGCTATGGGCTTATAGGACCACACACAAAACCGCCACGGGAGAGACACCGTTTTCCTTGGCATTCGGGCATGAAGCAGTGATCCCAACAGAGATAGGGATAGGCACACATCGAACGGAGCACTTTAATGAGGAGTACAACGACGAGCAAATGTGCGTAAATTTAGATCTGCTGGAGGAAAAAAGGGAAAGGTCAGCAATAAAGATGGCAGAATACCAGAGGAGAGGTAGCCCGCTACTACAACCAGATCGTGCACATCTGTCAATTACAGGTAGGAGACTGTGTACTTAGAAGAGTGAACTAGATGGATAAGAAGTTAAAAGGTAGCTGGTCCGGGGACATACAGGCTGACTTACCCAGATGGATAAGAAGTTAAAAGGTCATGGAATGTACAGCATTTGGTGAAATATTTCTAGTAAGTTCCTTTGTATTACAAACATTGGTATTTAGTTTCTCTCAAAATCAAAGTATGTAAAATGTTGTCATGAATAAAAGCAAGAAAAATGCTTTAAAAAACTAATCCCATGTGAGCAGATTAAAGCTTAGGAAAACAAATGAAAGCTAGAGCTGTAAGTCTCAAAGCCTAAACTTAAGGTGAGACAAAGTGCCTAGCATGAGCCAAGGGAAGGCTCGAGCAAGATAAGTTCGCGAAGAAAAGCTAGATCCGTAAGTCTCAAAGCCTAAACCTAAGGCGAGACGAAGTGCCTAACATAAGCTAAGTGAAGGCTCGAGTAAGATAAGCTCGCAAAGAAAAGCTAGAGCCATAAGTCTCAAAGCCTAAACCTAAGGCTAGACGAGTGCCTAGCATAAGCCAAGTGAAGGCTCGAGCAAGATAGGCTCACAAAGAAATGCAAAGGCCATAAGTCTCAAAGCCTAACTTAAGGTGAGACGGTGCCAAGCATAAGCCAAGTGAAGGCTCGAGCAGAATAAGTTTACAAAGAAATGCAAAGGCCATATGTCTCAAAGCCTAAACCTAAGGCGAGACGAAGTGCCAAGCATAAGCCAAAAAGGCTCGAGCATAATAAGCTCACAAAGAAATGCAAGGGCCGTAAGTCTCAAAGCCTAAACTTAAGGCGAGAAGGTGCCAAGCATAAGCCAGAAAGGCTCGAGCAGAATAAGCTCACGAAGAAATGCAAGGGACGTAAGTCTCAAAGCCTAACTTTAGGCGAGACAAGAAGGCAAACACAGCCAGAAAAAGCTTGAGCACAACAAGCTCGCCCAGAAAGATACCACGGCCTCAGGACTTAAATTCTGTTCTGCTTAAGGCAAAACAACCAAAATTCATAAGGGGTTAGTCCAGTTGATCACATTTTGGCAAGACGAGCAGAAGCGAACCATAGTCAAAATTATATGGGAAAGGCTCAAAGCCTGCTGGAGATTTACCCCACTGAGAACTTTGGAACAGATTAAAAGTACAAAGGCAAAGTGAGAAATATGTGTTCTTTATTTCATTGCCAAAGTTACAAGTACAAAAAAAAAAGGAGTACATCAAAGCTGCTAGTCAAAGGGCTTGGACAGTTGGGCTAGCAGTTGAGGAAGGGGCTTCAGAAGATGGGGCAGCTCAAAGATCCATCTCGACAGCAGGAGCAACTTGGGCTTCATAAGTTGGAGGAGGGGCCTCTCATAACCTTGCAGCATCCACTTCCTCTTGAGCAGAGGGATCCCTAGGTTCTTGAGTTCGAGTATCCTGCTCGTTCATGTAAGCATCCACACCTACCTTAAGCTTGGACATATCCAACTCGAGGTATTCCTTGCCCAGGACGGACATAATGCACTCGTAGCTGAAGGTCACCCCTTTATTGTACTCCTGCGCGAGCTGATTCTCCAGGGAGTCCACCTTAAGCTAAAGGCGAGAAGTCTCTACCTCCATGGTTCTCTTGAAAGTAGATCTCTGCACATCGAGGTCTTTCCAAGCATTCACAAGCTCTTTCCAGACTATGGACAACTCCGTCTCGAGCTGAAGTGCCTTAGACTCAGCCAAAGCTGCCTTCTCCTCGAAGGTAGAATTCTCAGCACGAAGCTTGGCCGCTTCCTCATCCTTCTGCATGAGTGTCTGCCTAAAGCCTTGATTATCAGCCCTGATCTTCCTCTCAAAATTCATGGCCTTTGTCATGAAGGCAGTAGAGGCAGTCGTTGCCTGGCACGAGAGGAGCTGAAACATGTTGGCCAGGTCACTAACGCTAGAGGACTCCAACTCCTCCACGAACTTCTCCCCATGTACCTGGTGAAGTCCCTAACATAGGGGTCGGTGAAACTGGGCTGCTGCTCCTGAAAGCGTCCTGATCTAGATCTGGCGGGGACAATAGCTCTCGGGGCCCTCTGGGGAGATTCTTTGGCTGCTTGCTCACTCTCCTGAGCATGAGGAACAACCCTGATTGGCGAGGCGGAGAGGTCGACTCTTGACCTCTTAGCTTGAGCAGAGTAGCTGCTCAGTCTATCCACTGTGCTCGAGGGCCTTTTCAACCGAGAGAAGATACCACTCATTTCTTCCCCGGAAGCAAGGCCGAACTCGACAAGGTTGTGATGGGTCAGTAACTTCTTGCACGAGCTCGCTTTGTCCAAGGCAGTGTTGATATGGGTTTGAAGCTCCTTCCAACCTAATATGACATACTCCACAAGACTGCAAAAGACCAGTAAAAATAAATAAGAGAGAGTAAGCAGAAAATCGAAGCAAAAAACATGATGGGCAGTTGACGACCGAGGGTACAAAAGCGAGAAGGAATTTGAAGAAGCTCCTCGATGGTAGAGGCTGCTCGCCCCCAATACCCTCCAGTAAATAAGAAATTTTGTTTCTAGTTGCCACCGGAAGTGGGGAGGTCGGTAATGGATTTCTTGCCCTTCAAGCTAGAAGTGAAGTAGTATCAGCTCGCATCCTTTGGGCTACTCTTTAACTATTAGAGATGCTTTATTTCAACTACCGTCAGCTCGCCCAAATTACACCACCTCCATAGGACATACAGCCCGGATAAAACCCTCTACCTGTTCGGGTTTAGCTGTCCCGGTGCCAGATGCAACTGGGTAGGACCCGAGCAAAATAAGGTTGTGTGGGCAACCTAATGCCCCACTTAAAACATTCTAGATAGAGGGTGATATACCCTCGAGGAGGACGGCTAGAGGTGTTATTTTTTTCAGGGAGACGCAGATCAACACTGGTGGGGATATGGTACATAGCCCTAAGCCAATCTAAATCTTGGTGTGAGGTTTCACACCTCATGTTGTCAATGGCAAATGACTCGGTCTTTGACCTTTGGCCAGTCCTTTGCCTCCGTTGCGGCCACGTTTCCCCCACAGCCTTGAGCTCTTCAGGATTGGGTCTCTCACCGGGACCCCCTACTAGCCTCGGAGTCACTCGAAGAAGATGATTCTTCAGGGGACATCCGGCGGGGTTGGTGAGTGGCTGAAATTTTTTACTAGAGACACAGTCTAATAAGTGGGAAACGAAGCCCAGAAAATAAAAAGAATGAGAACGAGGAGAAGAAGTCAAAGAACTTATACCTGATATTGATCCGAAGAAGGCAGGTGATGATGACGGCAACGAAGAAGATGGATTTCACTGATAGGCAGCATTTTTTTGTACAAAGCAAAGAATGAAAATAAAAAGGGCATAACAATGAAATTAAAAAGGGGAAGGCAAGTCATGCCAATAGACTGCACGTTACTCAAGGGGACGCGACTGTTCAAATAACCACCTTTTCAAAAATCAAATGAGCAGTCCAGATCAGCCCACGCGTCTCGCATTAAATGTGAAGTGACGGAAAAGGTGGACAGCTTAGCATGAGAAAGTAAAAAATGGGGGGAACCCGCTCAACAAGAAGTTTCCAGTCTTATCTCGTTTCACTCTCAAGACTAGAAACTGGGGGACTGGTATTTAGGGAATGCTAAGTTGGCCCGCTCGAGGACCATCCAGCTAGGGCAGAAGACCTGATCTCCAACACGAAGACACCTCTGCTCGGTGTCAAAACTGGTCGAGGTCAAGTATTCCAAGGCTGGTCGGTCCTTGATCTTCCCATCCTGCTCTAGTGAAAGAGACCCTCGACCACCAAGCCAGACCTGGTCGCGTTGCGGGAAGCACCATGAACAAAGGGAAACCGAAGCTCGAGCATAACAAACCTAAGCACGACGGCTCGTTCTCCTGATAACTTATCACACTGATCGATGACTGATAGGCACCCCCACGCCGTAAGGTTTCATCACTGTTACCGATGACTGGTGCACGCCTCTACAGTGTACATTATACACGGACCTACACGGCATCATCATTTGGTCACAAGAACCCATACCCGCCTGACATCCCGTGCCCCCATGTTGTGCCGCAGTAACCCCTAGCTGTTAGAAAGACACAGGCGTAATTAATGCGGGGGTGGGCATCCAACCGAAGGGGGGCGGGAAAACGGGAGACTAAATACTACACAAGGGACAAGGTAAAGGGGGGATTCTTCTTCTTTTTAGGTTCTAATTCCAACTCTAATTTTTCTACCAAGACTCTGATTTTCTCTTTCTTTATTTTTTTTACTTGCTCAACTTCCCCGAACCTTCTTCCTTTTTTCGGTCCCTCAGATTAAGAGAGATTCCAAAAGAATCAACCCAATCACTGACTTGAGCGTCGGAGGATTTTCGCCTAAAAAACATCCGGCGACCCCTGACACCGTTTCTGTGGACGCAAGTCAGAAGACATCACTGCTCTAGTGAATGAAGTAAGGTAGGAACCAGCAAGGAATCCTCCTTGAATAATCAGTGAGCAGAAGGCAACAGCACCGCTTGGAAGCGAGTAGAAAACCGCATCAACATCACCCATATCATTATCCCAAAGTTAGACACCTATGAGAAATTGATTTAGTTAACTATATATCCCCTTCCAATAAATTACAATTTAAAAAATTCTTATGAAGATATATTTGGTTTTATTCAAACAAGCTGAGTAGTTGACCTTCGCCTAGTTTTAAATAACAATGACAGTAAATGACATCAGATCTTTTAAATTGACATTAGCTATGGCAAAACATCCAGATAAGAATTCATTGGAACAACCTACAAAATTAAAATTATAAAAATGTATAAAATTAAAATTAAAAAGTATTAATTATAAGATAAAATTAAAAACCCATTAATTAGATTGGGAAAAAAAAATTGAGCCATTACCGACAATCTCCTCTTCAATTCTTTCTTTGGACTTTACTTGTTATGGAGAGCAAGATTGCTTGAAGATGCAAGTGATGGTGCCACTTCACCCCTTGTTAATGGTTTTTGGTTACTTGGCCAGTAGAGGCACTAGACATTAAGTTGGGGAAGATGCTTGTTTTGTAACAAGCTATTAGAGTTTTGATTCATTTTTCAATTTAGGGAAAAATAGAGTGCTGGAAACAAAGTGTAAGATTTTTATTGTCTATTTCAGTTAATTGAATTCATTTTGTAAATAGATAACAAAGAATAAAAGAGATTGAGAAAAGAAAATAAAAATTAAAGAGAATGGGAAAGCCAAGATAATGATAGAAAGTTAAGTTTGATAATGAGATCATTATCGGTGCAATCGATAGAGATTCAATTTAGGTTATGTTTTTCTTTTGCTATTATATTTTTTTTAAATATTTAAAATATTATTTGTACCTTAATTCAACAAGACTTGATGATCTGCGTTTCAAATGTTAAATTTTTAAACTTTAAAAGTCTCGGGTTTGAGTTGGAACTAAAACAAGTTTTCATTAATTTTTTTATCCCTGATACTTTTGTGTCAGTTATTGTTAATGTTTAATTTACTAACACACCAGTATCAATAACCTCTAACACATACTTGTTGAAAGCGCGAAATTGTGCATTTGTACATAATTACCAACACATTTTACAAAGTGTCAATAAACTAGGTGTCAGTAAATGTCCTTTTTATAGTAGTGTTATCATTCTATAAATCATTTCCCTTAAAAATATTTATAAAACTTTGCCAATTAAATGTCTTACAAGAAAATTTTATTGATATATTACTGGATGATTAATGTTGAAAGATTGAAAAACGTATTTATGATTTTGGCTCATTGTTTACCGATACTATATAGATTATTGCGAGGTACAATACCTTGATTGAACAACAAGCCGACTCACTGGTAATACAAGTAATATGGACTACTGACTGAGTCATTAGGGTTATAGCTGACTTCATAAACTATTGATTGGGTTACCAAGAATACAGGTGACATATTGAACTACTATTTGGATAACTGAGAATACAGGTAACATACTAAACTATTGGCTAGGTCACTGGGAATATAGGTGACATACTAAACTATTGCTCGAGTATCTAGGAATATAGGTGACACTATATGGTATGACCAAATTAAATGAATGAAAGATTTTATCAATAAATGAATTCTTAAATAATTATTTGCTAGAAATAATTATTAAGTTATGACTTAGCATATTATAAGTTTTACCATACATATGTATTACATTGTAAAATGATTACTGGTTTCTAACTTATGGTACTTTATAATGATTCTAAAGTATTTTATCATTATTAGTAACCTTATAAATAATTTTTCCTACTGAGTTGACGGCTCACCTCTCATATCCAACATTTTCAAGACTGATTTTAGAAATATGGTCTTTTGGGTTAGAGAAAATGATTTGTTGGCCAAAAACTTTAGAGTTTTCTTGGTGAAAAAATTATTGCTACTTTAATTATTGCTTATAGTTGAATTTTATTTTGGGGGATTATTGTTATTTTTATTTTTTCAGAGACTATGTTTCAATAATGGAAAATATTGATCTTCTAAGAATAGTAATAAGATAAATGATATGAGGTTTGATTCCAAATTCCTCTTGAGTTTCTTGGGTGAATTTAGGGTGTCTATTGGACAATGTTTTGTTGTGTTTATGTCTATAAAAAGGGTTCTATTGTAGAAAAAAAATCTTTAATTATCAGGCCATGGCATGGCTATGCGGCTATGCCTGTATTAGTATTGATTAATGAGTAGTAATGTAGGCATAGCCATGGACTGATAAACATAAAACACACATTTAATTTGTAATATCTATAATTAACGAAAATAACATGAGCAAACTAATTAATGAGTCAAGTATATGAAGAAGTGTGAAGTACATTTGCTTTGGCATGCACTGATTCATTATGGTCAATGCCATGCGGCACAATTTTCTTGCATTCTTGTATGACAAAATTTTTGTAATAAATATTAAAAATTTAATTATTTATCATGAAAATATAATAGATAATGACAAAGTTTTTATATATCATAAAAACATAATAAATTTGCTTATCTATCACATTGAGATGACCCGCCCCATCCCCAGAGGCGACCTATCTCAACAAACTGAACTCAAATATTAAAAATCTTATTAATGAGAATTCTACCGAAATTTCAGCAGAACCTTCCCTAAACATATAAAATTCCCAAACCTGCAATTATAACATAAGCACTCCAAATAATTCATTGTACATCAAACTACATCAACTAATCTCATTCAGTAACATATCCAATAATACACACGTTTCCTAATTTTTGTCACATCCTAGTATAATTCCAAAATGGGATGATTATACACTAACCAAAAGAAAAAAAATAATTATTTTATATCCTAGGACACTCTCACGTGGCCAAAACGACTCTAAATATGTACAACTGCTGAGTTAACTGTTGTACCTGTAACTCCTGGGAGGGGGAAAATATAATAAAATGGAGTGAGTATAAAACTCAGTGAGGTGAGTGGATAGTAGCTTTTGAAACATAAAATACTTACAAAAATAAATGCATCGCTTGTGTAAATACTTTTTTTCAATTAATTATTTTAATGTAAAAAATCATTTCATTTCAATCATATTCTGAACATAAATATATTTGATACTACCACAAAATTAAGAAAAACATCTCATATTAAAATATCAAATACTAAACAATACAATTATCCTTAAACAAATACCCAGGGGAATAATCTAGTCATATCCAGACCTCAACGGACGACAATGATGTACTATCTGGGTACCATCATGCCCGGAGCTACACAGATAGACGGGGACATGCAATCTCATGCTTATCAGCATAACTCATATCCGTATTTCAATAGACGTGCTATGATGCGCTATCTGACGACATCGTGTCTGGACCACCTGGTCTTAAATCTCATTATATCTCAATATCTGTCTGCATTCATATGCCCCCAAAGGGCGAAAGCGCCCAAACACACGGCCCAAAGCCTATATGTGTGCTCAGACGGGTCCCAAAAGCCTACTATTTCATCTCATTTCATCTGGAGGGAATGGGTATTTGCTTTAACTTTAAATCATTATCGAAATCAATATATATACACTTTAAATCATGCTCAAGATCAATCATATACTTTTTAAATCATGCTAAAATCAACATATATATATATATATATATTAATATATACACTTTAAATCATGCTTGAAATCAATATAAATACACTTTAAATCATGCTCAAAATTAATCATCTCTTTTACCATTTTAAAGTCAATATGGAATATAAATGAATAAATATAACTTAACAAAATATTTATACGTAATAAACATTTGTTTCGGAAAACCATTAAATGGAAACAATTAAAATACTTATTTCATGAACAAGCTTTACTATATTAAAATAACGTACACTAATAGTTTAATATATTCTACTCACAGCGATAAACTCAGACTCGGCTATCACCCAAGTCCGCAAGTAGATTTTCGTTCGCAGACCCACCTATTTTACATAAATGATATAATTACTTCCTATATTTATAATTCGAACTAATGCACAAAAATAACACTTAAAGTAAATATTCGTTCAAGCATTACAACTCTCAATTTTTTCGACTTACCGTATTAATCCCGTATTCATAATTTACTAATAAAATCTGAATTTATATTTGTCGACAACCCTTAATCTCATAATTTACTAAATTATCCTCAACATCATAAAATTATCAATTCATCCTCAATTTAGATTACAAAAAATCCTCAAAGCTTGAAATTACGAAATTACCCTCTATACACGAAATTACCAAAATGCCCATACGGTCAACATTGACCAAAATTCACCCAACGGCGGTGGGGAAGCTCGGACTAGACACTTCTCATTGAGGTGAGTTCAACGATGCCGGTGGTGACCTCCCACGCGAGGCGGTGATGTCGGATCGAGCCCTTAAAGCCGCAGTACTTTGAGTGGTCGGTCGGAGGCAAATCGGCCTCCTCGGTGCCGGTGGCTGGTCGGGAATGGAAGGTGATGAGGCGGAGAATTTGTTCCAACAGGTGGCACGGCCAAAGACGGTCGGAATCGGCGGCGATCGTCCGCGACAGACCCGCAGAAATTTCGAGCTTTGTCGACGACGTTCCGTGCAGTTTCCGGCATCAGGGACGCAAGCTTTCTTTTGACACCTTGCTTGCCCGGTGAGGTGGCCGAAAATGGAAGATACCGGTGGGTCGGGTTCGCAGGTTCGGGTCGGGTCAAACGGGTTCTCTCCTCTCTCTCTCGGTTTCGCTCAAGTTTTCACCCGTTTCCCATTTCATATACACCTACAAAATATCAACTAGATCCCTTCATGATTATCACATAGACCGGCTCTTGTTTTAATTATTTACATATATAAATAAAATATTTAATATATGTAATATATTAATATTTAATATACACATAATAGTATATGATAGTATACACATAAATATATGATAGTATATGAATATTTAATATACGCATAATAGTATATTAATATTTAATGAAATGGTGAGTTTATGATGGGCCAATACCACACCGTATCTTGTAAACACTAAAAAAATTGTGTGTTGGACTCTCCTTGGACTTCACATGGAAATAATTTCGAAATCCAAACCTAATCACACACAAATATACAATCACGCTACCAACAAGAGATTTCATCCTCTACTGAGCTGCTTGCCGACAATAAATTTCTACTCTTCGTCTTCGTCTTCATCCTCACTCCCTAGCTTGCTGGCTCTTCCCTTTCTCTTTGTTTCTCAGCTTAATGGTTGCTGTCGGTAACCCGCTACCTTCTTCAACTCCGAACTATAGCTAATGTCTTCTTTAGAGTTTGGGCAGCTGATCTTCTTCAAGTTCGAGCTGCTCCTATTGTCTTCCTTCGTGAGAGGTAAGAGATGGATTCTTTTTTTTTTTTTTTTTGCCATAAATTATCAAAACGTCAAAAATTATGCCAAAGTAATATGAAAAAAATAGAGCCGTTCCATCTCGTCTCTGACATAGACCGATACGTGGCCTTCTGGGATCGGCTTCGAGTTCACGGATGAGCTGCTTTATCTTCGACTGAAGGTAAATTTTGGTGGAATTTTAGCTGAAATTGAGTGAGTTTGAATGAAAACCGAGGTTTTAAGAGAGGAAAATGAGTGTTTGGTTGGCAAGAAAGTGAGAAAATTTTGAGTTCTGGAAGTGATGGGCTCTTTGTTTGTTTATGGTACATTAACGAAGTTTGAAAACTTGCCCAAAATATTTAAATCTGGATATGGATCCCAGTTACGGCCAAAGTTGATTGGAGCAATTATATTATTTCTATGTTTCACCATTTGGTTTGGCTGCATATGTTGCATTGCGTAATTCTATGTTTAACAATGTTTACTCAATTTACTGGATACTAGTTTTAACTGTATGGTAGCTGTAGCAGCTGCATCACATAATAGATGGTTTTCACAATGTTTAATTAATTAAGTAGATAACAATCTTACCTCACTTT
Source organism: Murraya koenigii (assembly GCA_025617385.1). Classification (NCBI taxonomy): domain Eukaryota; kingdom Viridiplantae; phylum Streptophyta; class Magnoliopsida; order Sapindales; family Rutaceae; genus Murraya; species Murraya koenigii. The sequence continues at coordinate 19,247,152 of CM046818.1, forward strand.
TTTGATTTATCAGATAAATCTGTTAGAGATCGATGGAGAATTGGAGATGTTGTTCCTCAGGCACAAGCAATTACAGCTCTAGAAGCTCTGCCCCATCTTTCTTTCAATTCTGTTAACACACTGAATAATTTCCTCAATGACTCCAAGTTTTAATCATATTTAGAGGTATATGTGGTTTTTGTTTGACATACTTTTAATGAAATGTAATTAAGGAATTTTTCTGCTATTTTCATGCCTTTTGCAGAGTTCAGATTGAGGCAGCATTTGCTTTGGCTAATACAGCATCTGAGGTATTGTGATTGTTCTCACCTTTATTCATTGAATATATTGAGCACATGTAGGACTAATATTGTTTGTTACCAAAATGTATGCCAAAATTTTTGAGGATATGAGGTATTGAAATTATTCTCACCTTTATTCATTGAAAATATTGAGCACATGGTAGGTCCAATATTGTTTGTTACCAAAGTGTATGTTATAATTTTTGAGCATCTGAGGTATTGTGATCATTCTCACCTTTATTCATATTGTGCTTTATTAGTTGGAAATGTTTTAGTTTGTGGACCATGTTGCACTTGCTAGTTCTTAATTCTTGGCGGTCTTTTAGCATCATAACTTAAATTGGATGCATTTAAAGAATCCATTGCGTAGCATCTCCACAGTAAAGGGTCGCATCAAGTTAGAATATTTTTTCTCCTTATTGCCTTGAGAAGAGATATTATATATGTGTATATTGATTCAATCCTCAAGGGAGAATCAGAGTCGGTGACTAGGTAAACTAGCCGGACAAGGAATGGTCTTGCAAAGCTAAATTGAAAATGCAATCTTGGAAAAATTAAAACAGCTAAATCATAAACAATGACACTTTTGCTCCTAAGAGACCAGCAGGTTCCAGCCTATATATCTTTTTTGGGTTTATAGGTATAATATATATATATATATATATAATTCCTGAGATATATAATTTTTCATTATCATATTTGCCCCAGTTCTGGCCTGTCCTAATATTTAAACTTCTCTCTACCATTTTCAGTTTCTTAAATTGACCAATATTTATCTAAATTTGTCCCATTACTTGCCCTTTGAATTTTGTATCAAGGATCTATTGTGGTAGAGAGAAGCTAACAATTCTTCCCTGTTTCTCATTTACAACTTGCGGGCCTTATTGATTCATTATTTCAATTGTGAAATGCGTTTTTTACTTCTTCTCATGGATTGTTAATCCTCATTTTCCCTTTGTTTCAAAGCTGGTTCAATCAATTAGACACTGATGAAATTTATTATGAATTTCATTAATTGTAAGCGGCAATATGTTTATATATTTATTTTTAGGTACTGATCATAACGTAATTTGTGGTTTAGGTGATATTAGTGGCTTTTGGGAATTGACTATTAGTATTTTTTCCATGGATTAATTATTTTTCTAGTCATGTGTTGGTGATTGGATATTGGATATTGTAAAGGAATTGTGAGACATTGTTACAGATTTGATTCACCATATAATATGATGATGTTATTTGTTGAAAGCTTCAATTAAGCAATTGAAATTTTTAGTATTATGCTATACTATTTGATATTTAATAGTCTTTGTAAATTTGAATGTAATTTTTATTTCAGTCCGTTCAAGTCTTAAAATGTAGATTTTGTTATTTCTATTTCAAAATTTTGGAATTATAATAATAATAATTAGTTTTATTACAATTTCAAAATTAAAAATAATAATTTTGTTTTGTTTTTAGACCTTATGACAGAGAATGTGAATCAATAATATATGATAAATTTTGAAGAAACCCACCAAATTCAAAACCATTTAAATTACCCGCTAAAATTGCCAATTAATTCCAAAAAGCGTTGCAAAACGACATTGCTTGGTTCATGATGTATGTGTGATATATATGCACTGTCATGGGAATATGTGTGATATATATGCACTGTCATCGGAATATGTGATATTGGTTGTTTTCAAGTTTGTGTACTAAATTAAAAATGTTTTAAAACTTTGAAATTAACAAGTGTTATTGAAATTCTGGAGATGGACCTATTTTAAAATTTTTATAAAGTTTTTAGGCTATAGTATAATTTTAAAAAGATTTAGGGTAAAACTATAATTTAAAAAATTTTTCACTCTAGCAAATGGCTAACCGAAATTTGTATGCGAATCGATATCTTCTAGAAAGCAATATATCTTGCAAATAACTCTTTGTAGGTCATTGGACAGTAATGGTAATGGCAATCTAATAATTTGAAAATCTTCATAACGGTAACTTGCACAAAGTCAAATGGTGATTTGATAGTAAGTTAATGGCAATCTGATAAGGCCTAGAAAGTCAATAACGGGTAGTTTTCATCTCTAATTATAAAAAGACTTAATTAAATTCAAACACATCAATCTCTAGAGTTGTAATTGAGCTTATTACTGAATATACAATCTTTCATTGAGCTTTAAGTTTGTTAATACTTAGTTGAATCACACTTTGGATGATTATTTGTAATCAAACACATTGTGTGAGAGAAATCTTTTGTAATCCCTATTGTAAAATCAAAGTTGAGCTATTGTAAGTGTTGGAAAATACTTGGGTTAAGAGATTGGATTGTAAAGATTGATCGACACCTTGAAAGTAAATTGTAAGCATTGTTGAAGTCTTGAAGGCTCGCTTAGTGAAAGTCTCAAGCTTAGTGCGACTTCGAGGACTTGCTGTTGACAATCTTTGGAGCCTTAATAGGTTGGTTAAAGATATGATGCTACAATATCTTCATAACTAGCTAAAAAAAATGGTTTTGCTACTGCTAGCTCCGCCTATCGAGCCAACTTAAACTATCGCCATAGGTTTCTATCCGAGTCCTCACCCTCAACCGAACTCCTATTCTTCTCTTTAGTTTCTAAACTAGCGTAATCGTAAAACATCAAAAGTGGGAAGTTGATTGTTGGTTTTATTCCTCATTCTCGTATAGGTGAACTTGGTTCATTCAATTCTTAGGACGTAGGCACGATTCGATGAACTATGTAAAAATCTCGTGTTTGCTCTTTCTTCTCTTATCGCTTTAATTTTTATTGCATATTAAATTGTTTATTTTAAAATTGTTTGCTTTGCTTAAATTGCATTTACGTTTTATTTAAGAAAATTTTTAGAAACTCAATTCACCCCCCTCTTAGGTTGCTTAGTTAGTATTTTAAGAAGTCATACTAGCATAATGTCTGACATAAGTAATCCATCTAGACATTGACCTAAAACAGCCCCAATTGCATAATTAAAGGCATCACACATGATCTCAAATAGAAGATTCCAATTAGATGGTTTGATAATAGGTGCTAAAGTAAGTAAGGTTTTTAGCTTCTCACAAGCGTGAAGATAATCATCACCAAAGACAAAAGTGGTATCTTTGGCAAGTAAGTTTCATAAAGGCCTCAAAATTTTAATAAATTTTTTGATGAATCAACGATATAGTCCGACATGACCAAAAAAGAACTAATTTCCTTCATAGTGCATAGTGGCAGAAGACTAAAAATTAAATTTATTTTTGCCTTATGTACTTCAATTCCATTATGTGATATAATGTGTCAAAGAACTAGTTCTTTTTTATCCATAAAATGACATTTTTCTAATTTACTACAATATTCTTTTCTTTGCACCTAATTAAATCTATAGACAAGTAGTGTAAACACTCATCAAAACTATACCTAAAAATTGAGAAATCATCCATGAATACGTCCAAGAAAAGCTCTACCATTTTAGAAAAGATACACATCATGCATCGCTGAAAAATAGCAGGTGCATTTTATAACCCAAAAGGCATACAACAGTAAGTGATTATTCTAAAAGAATAAGTTAAGGTGGTTTCTTCAGTGCAATAGGGATTTAGTTATAACCACAAGCAACCATCTAGGAAATAATAATATGCATGACCAGCTACCATTTAAGCATTTGATCTATAAAAGGAAGAGGGAAAAGATCTTTCCTAATAATAGTATTTAACTTCTTGTAGCCACCTAGTATGCACTCAAGTAAGGACTAACTCATTATCTTTATTTTCTACTACTGTTATACTAGACTTTTTAGGTACAACCTTGAGAGGACTAATCCATGAACTATCGAAAATCGGATAAATGACTTTTATATCTAAAAGCATAGCCTTCTCTGCTCATCACGTGTAGGTTTGGCATTCTCTTCTACGTAATTACCGTGCGTGCACACCGATGGACTTATCCTCTTAATGTCTACAAAAAAACGTCCTTAGCGACAAAAATAGTCTTTGCTAAAACATACAATTTTCGTCACTTGTTCATCGCAATAGGAGTGTCATGCAAGGTCTTTGGAGATGAATTTTCAATGTTTGTTGCTAAATGTCTCATTTTTAGCGACAAATAAAATCGTCACTTATATGAGTTTTAGCTACGAATTATTTCATCGCTAAAAGTATTTATAGCGACGAGTAATATTTCATCGCTAAATGGGTTTTCAGCGACGAATATTATTTCATTGCTAAAAGGGTTTTCAGCAATGAATATTATTTCGTCGCTGAAAGGGTTTTTAGCGATGAATATGATTTTGTCACTGAAAGGTATTTTTAGCGACGAAACAAATTTCATCACAGAAAGGGTATTTTAAAAATTAAATTTTATTGATAATTTTTAAAAAAAACTAAATTAAATATATTATAGGGTCAATATTATATATTATCTCATAATTTTATTTCAAGTTTTATGGGTCAATATTATATATTATCTCATAATTTTATTTCAAGTTTTATGGGTCAATATTATATATTAGCTCATAATTTTATTCATAATAAATGGATATTCCAACTTTGAGCTTAATTGAACTTCTTACCATTCAATTATTATATTGAAATTAATATGTGTGCGATCGAATGAGCTATCCATCACTTATTACTAAAAGTCTCCTAACACAAGTAGTAATAAAAGTCTCATCAAACTATGTTTTTAAGTTTTAATAAAAAATATGATAGTAATAATAAGTCAACTCACTTAATTATACAAAATTTGCCAATTTTTCCTAATGAATATAATATGTAGTTATCATTATTCCCACCAAGAATTAATAATTAGCTCATAATATTATTTTTATTTTTCATAATTAATAAAAAGATTAATCATAAACACTAATAAAAATAATTGAAAATTCACTCTAAATTTACAAATATATATAGCTTTATTAGATCTTTAACAAGGAACACGTAATTTTGCTACCAAAAATAGTATTAGCGACGTAAATTATTGGCACTAATTATTCTTTTTAATATTTTAAAATAAGGTGCCATTATATTTGTTCTCGATAAAGCAATTAGTGATAAGTAAAACTATTTTTTTGCGATTAAAATATTCGTCGCTAAAAACATACTTTTTGCTTCCCAAATCTTTAGTAACCAAAATTTGATATATTGCAACGAATATTTTACATAGTGGTTTCGTGGCAAAAAATAGTTTTAGCAATGAAACTATGTCATCGCTAAATCTCTTTCAAATATAAGAAATAACTTCGTGGCCATAGATTGCTTTAGCAATAAAAATTGTCATCGCAAAACGTGTACTTTCCGCGACAAAAATATCCATCGCAATATACCAAATTTTGGTCGCTAATGATTTAGGCAACAACATTTTTTTTACCACTTAATTTTTAGTGACGAACAATATATTTGGTCGCAATATGTCATCTTTAGCGACAAATCGTTTGTCGTTAAAAATGATAATTAAATATTGTTGATGCGGTTTTTCCCGCGTGCCTCAACAGTGCTTCGAACCTTCCAACAATGCCTCCAAACAGCTCGAGCAGGACTGTCTGAACCTTCTGCTCGCGGTTTCAAACAGTACCTCGATCCTTCTGCTCGCGACAAGCTAGATCTCGAGCAGGATGGCCTCCTTCGTCCTGTTCCGCTGTCTTCTTCGGAACAGTGATCTCCCGGACCTGTACTTACAGAAAATCGGGTCAGGGGTCGCCGGGCATGTCCGCGAAAACCTCCGACGCTCAAGTCGATGATCGGGTTTATCTTTTGATATCTCCTTAGTGAGGGAGATCGGAAGATGAAAGGGTATTATTTCGCCCCCCCTTTTTGGATAAGTATGGTGTTTTTTAGAGAAAGTCAGATGAGAGAAATTAGAAAAAGAAGAACCTGTTTGAGCTTACAGATCCTTTGTGAATGAAAATTTGCCAACCTCCCTTTCGGGTTCAATTCTTCCAACCCTTTTGTGAATTAGAAATGCCAACCCTTGTCACGTTCCCCTTCGTTTCCTTTCATACTCCATTTTTCCCGCTCTTTTCCTTTCCAGGCTGTCTACTCCCACGCTAGTGGTATCTGGGTCCCTCTGACAGCCAGGTTTGGCGGAATATTCCCTAGGGATGAGCGGCTGTCCCCTTAACCCGATTCACCTGGCCAGATCACCATGTCGGGCAAGTGCGCTAGGAATTATGACACCTTGAAGGCATGTGCCGGCCACCGGCAACAGTATCACCACTACACCATGTGGGACCCTGGTCAGACATTAAAAGGTGTGCCAGGATTCTGAGAAAACGGGTCGGGTTGCCCTAGGTCGGGTCTTGTCCAGCTGTGCTCGTGGATCTCTGCGAGCAGGAGAGATGTGCTCGGCTCTCGACCTTGACCAGCTTTGACCTGAGAGGCGACCTCGAGCAGGCAGGAGTGCTCGGGTCTCGGGTCGCTCTGAGTTCCCCGAGCTTGACTAACTTTGTCCTTCCTCGATGATCTCGAGCAGATTGTAGAGCTCGGAGCTCGACCTTGACTGCTTTGACGTCCTGACTTCTGCTCGAGCTAGGCTGTCTTCGAGGTCTCTTACTCGAGCTGAAAGGGCTTCGAGGGGCTTGTCCGATATTTACCCAAACAAATATTATCTTTTTTAATATGTATTTGGTGACAGAATATTTTTTTCCTCCCTAGAAAGTACTTATAGCGATGAAAATAATTCCGTCGCTAAAGACTAATATTCTTGTAATATTCGTAGTTTTAGTCTATCATGAGAAGAATGTGTCATAACAATTAAATTGGAGCTAGAAAACCCATGGGCTTACAGTCCTTCTACTAGCTTAATTCAAACCCTGACTAATAAGTGACGATATAAAGGAGAGGAAATTAGAACAGAATAATATGTCACGTATAGATTTTCTTGGAAAAGAAAAAATTCAGTTCTAGGATTTCCATCTTCTGCACATAATTTGGGTTCTTTACATGCCCATGTGAGGGAGACTAGAGGGAGATCATTGGGGATAGAGAGAAGATTCCAATCTTCTTCCACGGTTCTTCATAAAAAACAAAAATTAAGATATTTCTTTGACCCCTTTGCATGTATACATAATCAAGAAAAGTTCCTGAGTTCCACTAATGTTATAAAATAGAAAATTTGTTTTTCTAGGCTTGATTTACAAATAGTTTTGCAGTATTTTATCTATTTATTATAAAAAATTTAGTTATGAAATTGTAAATTTCTTTTCCGACCAATGATCTGTTATTTCCGAAAAAAAAAAAACCTCTTTTTGGTGGAATTCTATTCGATCTCTTTTAATTAATATTAGAGTGGGCTTGCAATGTTGTTTAATATTTTTATTTAAAATATTACTGAAAGGAATAAATTACATAATCCAATGAGAGTTTCATTGATCGAATAATAATTTAATTATATTTAGAAAAAGGCTATACTACCTAATATAAAAACATGTCAGAGGCATACTAAAAGACGTATTGCTTCTTTTTTTTTTTTTAACTCAAATTTATGGAATTATGCTGTTGTTGAACTAGCCCCTCTAGAATTCATTTTTGGTTCCACTAAAGATGTGGCATAACTATGAAAATACAAAATAATTATATCTTATAGCATTTAATTGGATCACATTTCAAACGAGAATTTTACGTTATTTCATATCTTGAAAGTAATCCATGAAAGATTATATTCTAATTTTCTCATCAATTTCTCCCTCAATGTGTGTAATCAATATATCTATTAAATAGACTTAAAAGTAATTTTGAAAAGTTAAAAGATAATTTTGGTGGTTGGTAAAATATTTTTAGAAATTATTTTGGTAAAATCACTCCATCCTATAATAGATTTTAAAAAGCAAGGGTAACTTTTAAAAATTTAATTTTCAGAAACATTTTATATGTGCTTATGAAATGATCCGCCCCATCCCCAGAGGCAACCTATCTCAAGAAACTGAACTCATAGATTAAAAAAATATTATTCATGAGAATTCTACCAAAATTTTGGCAGAACCTCCCTAAAGATATAACATTCCCAAATCGGAATTATAATGTAAGCACTCCCAAAATAGTTTATTATACATCAAATTACTTCAACCAGTCTCATTCAAGTAAAATATCAAATAGTATACACGTTTCCTAATTTTTATGTCACATCCCTAGTATAATTCCAAAATGGGATTATTATACACTAACCAAAAGAAAAATTTATCTATATCCTCAGACAACCTCACGTGGCCAAAAATGACTCCAAATATGTATAGCTTCTAGGTCAACGGTTGTACCTGAAATCTCCTGGGGGGGGGGGGAATATAATAAAATAGAGTAAGCATAAAACTTAGTGAGCTCAGTGAGTGGACAGTAGTTTTTGAAACATAAAATACTTACAAAAATAAATGCATCGCTTGTATAATTACTTTTCTCAATTAATTATTTTAATATAAAAATTCATTTTTCTTCAATCATATTCTGAACATAAATATAATTGATACTACCACAAAATCAAGAAAAACATCTCATTTTGAAATATCAAATACTAAATAATACAATTATCCTTAAACAAATACCCGGGGGAATAATATTATCATATCCGGACCTCAACGGACGGTAATGATGTACTATCCGGGTACCATCATGCTTGGAGCTACACGGATAGACAGGGACGTGCCATCTCATGTTTATCATCATAATCCATATCCGGATCTCAACGAACGTACAATGATGCGCTATCTGGCGACATCGTGTCCGGACCACTCTGATTTAAATCTCACCACATATGCGTGCTCAGACGGGCCCCAAAGGCCTACTATCTCATCTCATCTCATCTCATCTTATATTATCTAGAGGGAATGGGTATTTGCTTAATGATTTTTCATAACTTATATACACATATATAAAATTAACATCATGCTCGAAATCAATATATATACACTTTAAATCATGCTCAAAATCAATCATATACACTTTAAATCATGCTCAAAATCAATCATATACACTTTAAATCATGCTCGAAATCCACATAAAAACACTTTAAATCATGCTCTAAAATCAATCATCTCTTTAACAAATTCAAAGTAGATACGGAACAAAAATGAATATACGTAGCTTAAGAAAATATTCATACATATAAAACATTTATTTCGGAGAACTATTAAATGAAAACAATTAAAATACTTATTTCACGAACAAGCTTTACTATATGAAAACAAAACGTACACAAATATGTTTAATATATTCCACTCATAGTGATAAACTCAGACTTAACTATCACCCAAGTCCGCAGGTAGATTTTCGTCCGCAGATACACCTATTTTAAAGAAACGATATAATTACTTCCCATATTTATAATTCAAACTAATGTCATAAAAATAACGCTTAAAGTAAATATTCGTTCAAACATTACAACTCTCAATTCTCTCGCCTTACCGTATTAACCCCGTATTCGTAATTTAGTAATAAAATCTGAAATTATACTTTTCGACAACCCTCAAATTCATAATTTAATAATTTATTCTCGACATCATAAAATTATCAATTCATCCTCAATTTGGATTGCAAAAACATCCTCAAAGCTAGAAATTATGAAATTACCCTCTATGTGTAAAATTACCAAAATACCCCTACGGTGAACATTGATCGAAATTCACCCAACGGCAATGAGGAAGCAGATTAGACACTTCTCATCGAGTTGAGTTCAACGGTGCCAGTGGTGACCTCCCACGAGCGGCGGTGGCGCTAGATCGAGTTCTTAATGCCGCGGCTCTTTGGGTGGTCGATCGGCAGCAAATTGGCCTCCTCGGTGCTGGTGGCTGGCCGGGAATGGAAGATAATGAGGTGGGGAACCTTTTCCAACCAGTGGCACAGCCAAAGACGGTCAGAATCTGCGGCGCTCGTCCGTGACAAGCCAACAGAATTTTTGAGCTACGGCCGTGCTCCGCGTGGTTTCAGTCGACAAGGACTTGTGGAGGTTGACGACCGACTCACAAGCTTTCGTTTGACACCTTGCTCACTGGTGAGGTGCTCAAGATGGGAGATATCAACGGGTCGGGTTCGCGGGTTCTCGGTCGGGTCGGGCCGGCCAAACGGGTTCTCTCCTCTCTATCGGCTTCAATCTAAATTTTCATTCATTTTGCATCTCAGTAAACACTTCCAAAATATCAAATAGACCCCTCTTGTTTTAATTATTTACATATATAATAAAATAAAATGCATATGTTACATGTTAATACAATTTTATGTATATTCTCATATATATTATAAAAATAAAAAATTATCCTTGCTGATTAAAAAAAAAATCATTATCTTTATAGAGGTGATTATTATTATCAATTATATTAAAATAACAAAATAAAAATAAAATTAATAGTATAAATATTTATTTTAGTTATTAATTATTATATACACACAATTAAAAATATTTTATAAACATTTTACCAAATATCTAAAGAATTTTTATTAAACATTATGTTCAATTCTGTCATTTTCATTCTTATCTCAATTTAAGAGAAAGATTTGCCAAATATATATAACTATTTCTAAATTTTACTAAGAGGTTGTTTTTTTTTTTTTTATCTAAAGTCTTAATTTGGCTTAATTTAAAATGTTTTGATTTATTGGTTTGTTTGTTTTTGTATAGTCTTATTGTAAGACATTTTCATCTAAATGGAAAAAATAAAATTTCCTAACTTTTATCTGAATGATAAAATGTCTAAATGGAAAATTATTATTTTTCTCATAAATAACCTTATTAAATGTATTTATTTTCTACGTAACTATTAGACATTATATTAGAATTTCACTTGATCTTAAATTGTATTTGGTATTAAATACTTAACTCACATTGAATTTGAATTTTAAACAAATTCTTTTCTTATTAAATAACAATTTTTTTATGTATAAATATTATGTTAAATTGTAAAAAAATAATGTTATAAAAATTATTTTTCATAAATTATATATCAAATGCTTACCTTATAAACATTTATAACATATAAAAACTGTTGTACTAGAAAATATTGTAAATATATACTTATTTAAACTTAAAATATATATAAGTTACCACTAGAATTAAGATGTTTTAAACTTATCAAAACAAGTTACCACTTTTATTCGGACGTCAAATAATAAAAAAAAACATATTTTTAGACATATGTATTTAGACCCATTCAAATTTCGATAATATTCGGACTCACTCATATTTCGGATAAAAAAAAACACTACCTAAATGTCAAATTGATTCTCTTTATAGCTGATTATTTGTACAGCATAACTAACAATAATTATTTTAAAAATTATAGCATTATCAAACTAACCTTTAATTGTTATACATGTACATGTGTTTGTAAAATATTTTAGGGGACAATATTTGCTTTTCACCTTACTTAAAAGGTATTTTAAAAGTTTTCTAAAATTTGGGTAGCTCGGTCTACCTTAAGTCCGTAGTTCTACCACCAACTAGTGATTCATACTTATTTAAAGTTTTAACATTAGTCAAATTTAAAATAATTCATATTTATAAATAAATAAGAGTGGGACTATTAGCACCCTTTCAAAGTTCTCTTAAAACCTTATTCTAATAAAATTATAATTAAAGACAACTACAAATAAAATTAAGCCAACTTATTATATTCTATCTCTTTAATCTATAATCTTCATGTATTGCCAAAACTCAAAAGTAATATCTTGTAATACTTTGAACATATTTCACTAAGTGATTAAATCCTCATATAATTAACGAATTTAAAAATTATGCTCAAGTTGAATCTTTTGCTATAACTTAATAGTAAAACATTTAATATAAGTTCTATTTATCTTATGACCCAAAACCAATTACTGAATCAAATTTGCATATCTCTTTATTTATTTATAGTCTCCTCTATACAACTAATTTGCACAAAATTAAAACATTAATAATACAATTTTCTTTCTTTTTCTTTTTTCATATTAATTGTTTTTATTATTTTGGAGTTTAGTATTGTGAGTATTGCAGAGAGTGAAGGATAAAAAAGGGTTTATTTAAAAGGGTACTTTTGGCATTAAATAAAGTGTAATTGAAAAGAGGTTTTAAAATGATTTAAAACTGCAGAGAGTGAAGGATAAAAAAGGGGTTTATTTAAAAGGGTACTTTTGGCATTAAATAAAGTGTAATTGAAAAAGAGGTTTTAAAATGATTTAAAACTGCAGAGAGTGAAGGATAAAAAAAAGGGGTTTATTTAAAAAGGGTACTTTTGGCATTAAATAAAGTGTAATTGAAAAAGAGGTTTTAAAATGATTTAAAACCTGTGCCAACAGTTCAACTCAATAAATAAATAAATAACAATTCCACATTCTAGCGGCCATAACTTTCAAAAGACAAGCCCCGTAAACAAGTTAGTCAGTCGTGAAACGAAAAAGCTACGATCAATTTCGGCCATTAGTTTGGATGAGTTTTTAAGCTAGATACAAGTCTTTGTGGAAAAACTATTGAGCACTTGTGTAATTTGTATTACCACTCATTAATTCTTTAGTCAAGTCTAATAATTATCACCACTTTAGATCCATTTGATATTCATCTTATCCTAAAAGTAATTTTGAGAGGTTAAAAATTACTTTCTGTGCATGATAAATTTATTTTAAAATTACTTTTTAAAAACTCACCATTGCATATTTAAAAAATATGAAAAGACTAAATTTTTAAAGTGTTATTTTGAAAATCAAATTTATATTTAATAGAATTTCACATAAACAAGTGAAATTAAGAAAGTGCAGATAATAGTTTTAAGGTACTATTTACTATATATTGGCAATTCAAAATTATTATTTATATGTGTGTAAATATATTTAATTTAACATCATATCTATTTTAATTATTTTCATTCCACCAATAATTCATTAGTAAGATTTACCAAGGAATTATATATTCTTTTAAAATTAAGAAAATAAATATTTAACAACAAAGATTTTTCGAACAAATTATTTGTGCAATAGTTATTTAAGAAGCCACATAACCAGCCCTTAGAGCTGGTTCAAGGGATTGCTTTTGGAAGAATCAAAAGTAATTTTGAAATGTTAAAAGTTAATTTTTGTGTCGTTTTTGATAAAATCACTTGATCCTACAACAGATTTTGAAAAGTAAGGAAATAGTAGTTTTTAAAAATCTAATTTTGAAAATCATTTTTATACTTAATATAATTTTATTTAAATCCTTCAATATATTATAAAAATCTAAAATTATCCTTATTAATTAGTAAATAAAATCATTAACTTTAAAGAGATTAGTATTATTATCAATTATATTAAAATAAAAAATAAAATATAAAATTAATAATATTAAATATTTATTTTAATTATAAATTATCATATATACAACAAAAAATAAGTTATATACATTTGTTTAATGTGTAAGTAAATTTTATTTAATATTATGTTCAATTCAGTCATTTATACTCTTACAGTAACAATAAGATTTACTAAATTCATATAGTTACATTGAAAACATACAACACTTTTAAAAATAAATTTGACTAAATGTTTAACTGATTCTCATGATAGTATAATATTTGTACAATAAAAGTAAGGGCCAGTTTGATAATGTTGTAGCTTTTAAAATAATTATTGTTAGGTATGTTGTATAAATAATCAGCTTTGAAAATAATCAGTTAAACGTTTGGTAATATTTATTTTTTAAAGTATTGTGGATTTTAAAAATAGTCATATATATTTAGTAAATCTTACTGTTAAACTATTGTAAGAATGTAAATAATTAGATGGAATATAATGTTAAATAAAATTTATTTAAACATTTTTAAATATGTACATAAAATATTTTTTTATTATGTATACAGCATAATAATTAATAACTAAAATAAATATTTCATACTATTTATTTTATTTTCATTTTTATCTCAAAATAATTGTATAATAGTAATAATCTCTTTAAATTTATTGATTTTATTTTTTAATTAATAAGTATACTTTTAAACTTTTATAATATATATTAGGATATATATGGAATTGTATTAAATATAAAAGTGGTTTTAAAAATTAGATTTTGAAAAGCTACTCCTCTACTTTTCAAAATTTGTTATAAGATATAGTGATTTTGTTAAGAGTAATTTCGAAAAAATTTACTAAACCCCAAAATTAAATTTTAGCATTTTAAAATTACTTTTAAATCTCCCGAAAACAAACCCAAATGAGCTTTAACAACAGTTATTTTAAAACATATAGTATTAACAAATGCTCTTATATTCATTTTATTAAAAAAGTATCTCATTTTCACTTAAAAAATTGTAAATCCCTTCGAACTTCCACGTGTATGTGAGCGATTCTCAAATACCAAATTTTTGTAACCTTCTAATGTATTTTGTTACTTAAAAAAAAAGTATTTAGCATAAAACTCATTCCTAACAATTCCTAAAAGGTTCAATTGAGCTAAAGTTTTCTATACGCTCGTAACGCTTTATCTGAAGCAGTCTTCTAATTTTATGTTTTCTGCATTCTAAATTTCCTGATCAAGATTTCTCATCAGCAGGAGAGAGAGATGGCTTCTTCTTCATCATCATCTATTAATACCATTCGACATATAAAGTATGACGTTTTCCTTAGTTTCAGAGGCAAGGATGTTCGCCACCACTTCATCAGCCATCTTTTTGCAGCTTTGTGCCGGAAAAAGATTGTAACTTTCATTGATGACAAACTTAATAAAGGAGATGAAATTTCTCCTTCACTTTCGAGTGCAATTGAAGGATCAAGGATTTGGATTGTCATTTTCTCGAAAGGGTATGCTTCTTCCAGATGGTGCTTGAATGAACTTGTGAAGATCCTCGATTGCAAAAACAAGTATGGACGGATTGTAGTCCCAGTTTTCTACCGCGTTAACCCATCAGATGTAAGAAACCAAACTGGAGCTTTTGGAGATTCGTTTTCGAAGCTTGAAGAACGATTTAAGGAGAAGATAGATATGCTGCAAACATGGAGGATTGCTATGAAGGAGGCAGCCAATCTATCGGGCTTTGATTCTCATGACATTAGGTAATTATTCTCTCACAGAATTTTCTACCATTTCGCGTATATTATCACAATAGGGAAGGAATTGTACATAATTGACATTTGAAAAGCACCAATACACTTAATTAAAATAATTAACAATAATGTTTGGGGTTGCAATAGTTGAGTCCTAGCTTGAGTCCTACGGTTATGTGATGTTCATCTATTGGATAAAAATTTCATAACTTTATGTTACATTATTTTGATTTAACCTATAGCTCAACTGTTGGAATCCCTAATATTAATTCATGCTTAATATTTGAGGTGAATAGCTTGAAACTTTTCTAATATTATGTCTAATAATTCATGACATCCAATTTATTCCTAAAAGAGACGGATGGAAACCTTCTTGCATCTAGGGATAGAAACCCAAATTTGGCAATGACATGTTTTTTGAACAATTAAATCGGGCTATTTAATCCAAACGTAAAAAGCCCAAATTTTATATTTTGTAATATTATATATGTATGTTTTTTCATTTTTTAATTTATTTTAATGACATTAGGCATGAAAATATGAACTTTAAATATTTAAAATTTTAAATATATATAATAGATGGGCATATAAATATAATTATTTAAACTAATATATATTTTAAATTTTTTTTTATAAAATTTAATTCTTGGGGTTATCAAGTGATGCTCGGGACTGGCCTAGCCTCATTCTTAAGACGGGTAATCGCCCAGGAAGTATATTCTTTTCTCTGATCAAGTTTTAGTTTGAAACCTCTGCATTGTTGCCTATTGGAATTATAACACAAGTTTCATCTTTGTCTATTTTTTATATATATTCCTTTTTTTTTTATTTGAACCTCAATAGTCGAGGCATTTTTATTGAAAATTTTTTTTATATATATTCGATCTTACAGCTATTTTTCTTACTTGATAGGTACGAATCTGCACTTATAGAGGGAATTGTGAATGACATTTTAAAGAAACTGAATGATTTATTTCCGAGTGATAACAAAGACCAGCTGGTGGGAGTAGAATCAATCATCAAGGAAATTGAATCACTATTAATGACTGGGTCGACTGATTTTAACACTGTAGGCATTTGTGGCATCGGTGGAATAGGCAAGACAACAATTGCCAGTGCTATTTACAGAAATATCTCTATTCATTTTGAAGGTTCTTATTTTATGCAAAATATTAGAGAAGAGTCAGAAAAGCCTGGCGGATTAGCCAGTTTTCGACGAGA